>JADLZL010007994.1:0-16588 GCA_015844335.1 Chrysopogon serrulatus
GCGCCATACAAGTCATGGCTCAACGATGGCAACAGGGTACCTTCTGTGCTAGAAAAAATAGGCGTAAGCCGTATCCACCATGTCTCTCTACATATATGCCATGAATTGTTGTCCGTGTTTAGTCCGAATACATGGTAACACATGGTAACGATCTATGGCATATATGCAGCCACGTGGCAACAATCCATGGTACCTATGGAGACACAGTGAATATGGTTTGCACCTAGTTTTTTTTCTTGGTTCCGCTATGCTCCGGCATAGCCGCGTGCATGACAGCATGGGCAAGGGAGCAGAGGCGGCAGGAAGCCACGAACGCAAGCAGTCCGGCAGGTCGCGTCCAATCCCCACCCTGTGTGTGTCGATGGTGCGCGGTGCCTCCGCCCGCCAAACCCCGTGTACGTGCCCACCCACGCACAGCACCATCACTGCGCAATCTCCTGTTTGTTTAGGTATAAAAAAAAAACCAAGGATATTCTTGCCATTGCCATCGATCTGGAGCCACCATGGGCACAGTCGTGGCCACTGTGGGAACTCGTGGCCGTGCCCGTTCCCGTGCGTCACCCTCGACTGTACGCACGGAGGAGCCTACAGTGCAGTAGGCGTACCAACAGAACAGACGTGACTACTGACTAGACGGATTCATGTGCCGCCGCCGCTGTGTGTGGGGAACCTGGGCCACACGCCCACACAGGCCTGGCTGGGCTGGGCCGAACGAATTGGTGAGATGTCCACGCTCAATTTGGCTGGGAATGTGCTGCGGCGCCGGCTCTGGATCCCTCATTAGTCATCAGCTGAGAAAAATGATAAACTGTTTGACTCATTAAGGATGAAGCTTATAGCATGTTTATTTAAGCGTCCGGATCCATCATCACCAAGCCTTTTTTAGGGGGTCAAGTATTCTCTGACACTTTTGGTGCAGGAGACCCGACCGCTGACAACATATATAAAGCCAGGACAGGAGCAGCTCAAAACCCGAAAGCTGGTGGAACCAGGAAGTCTCGGCCTCCGGGAGCGAGCGCGGCCCACGCATTGCATGGCCCATGGGAGCACCAAGTTGCCCACCGGTCAAGAACCGGGGCGCGCAGTGCCAAAACGAGCGAGACGGATTTGTTGGATCGATTCCTCCAAGCACGCACGCATGCACACACGGACACGGTGTGGCCTGCTACCGGATACCGTAGCCCGTGCCATGTCTTCTCCTGGTCAAAAGTCAAAACCCTGGGCGGCTGAGACGAGCCACAAAGCGATGCGGGCCCTCGCGACACGGTATATATGTCACTCCACAGTGATTAGCGAGCGAGATCAGATTATCAGAGGGTTGTTTGCATGGAGGTTAGTTCTGCTCGATCTGCTGCTGCCTGCACCGGGTACTGCAAACTGCAAGCCCATGATTTGCTAGGCGAAAGAGTGGACTAATAGTATCATCATCCTTGCCGGCCTAGCGGTAGCGGCCTGCCGGCCGGCCTTGCTATGCTCTGCACTACAGGCTACAGGAAGCCGAGCCAAGCACTGCGCGTGTGTACAGTAGTAGTATACTCCGTAGGGGTAGTACTAGTACTAGTACGTGCCCAGCGTGCAGGGCCTATTTGTCCCCGTGCACATAAATGAAGCCTGGACTTAGCTCTGCCGCACGATCCATCAATCCATCCCCACCGTCCGGAGCAACTGGGCGCGTATCCGTGTCCGTCCCCGTCCCAGCGGGGACCAGCCCGCCGGCGCCGTCCCGGTGCAACGGCCGCGTGGTGGTGGTGCAGCAGGGGCCCCCTGTCCCGTCCGTCCTCTTGCAAGTTGCAACAGCTCGCCGTGGCTCTTTCGGCTTTCGCGTTCGTCGGCGGCCGCTGGGCGGGGCGGGGCGGGGCGCGGACAAAACCAAAGAACACACCACTGGTCCGCGCCACGGGCAAACGGGGCTGGCTGGTGGGGGACGTGCCCATCTCGGCCGGAGCCCCAGGAGGCCGGCCGGGCCGCGCCGCGTGAGACGAGGCGAGGCCACTGAGCATGCATTGGTGTGGCCTGCTGGAGCAGTAGGCAGTACTAGCCGCGGCGCTCAGGCCTCACTTAGGGGATGATGGCAGCATGCATGGCAATGGCATAGCGATAGCATACCAACAGTAATAATAACTGTAATGGCCTTCTATTACTGTACGCCGGCCGCCAGCACAGTAACATCACCACGTCCATCAGATCAGACCATATGAGAGACAGACATCCTACTAGCGTATTGCTGCTCGCAGTAGCTGAGCCGTGACGATGCTGTAGATATGCCAGCCAGGGCGTACTTCTACTGTTCTATTCTATACAGGCCAATACGACAGTGCCCCCCGCCTGGTAGCTGGTACCACTATTTTTCCGAGCCATATATAGCTAGGAATAGGAGCCGAGCGTGTCAGTCCGCCAGGTTACTTTGCATCCATATCTGTAGGATACTATATACTCTACAGTACATGGCGATATGCATGCCCATGATGCACACGACTCGACACGCGGGCCTTTTCTCTGCGCTTTCTCTGATACAAGTAGAAAATCGCAGGGTCTTCTGTAGAATTGGGCTAAGCCCATCTGATCTATGGGGAGGCCTTTTCCTTCTGCCCAAAACCTGACAGTCCATATCGTTTAGCAGCTGCTGACATCCAAGACATGCCCAACTGCCCTCCCTCCCTCTTTTCTCTCTCTAAAAGCCTGAAAATTCTGCATGCCTCATGTCGAAGATTACTACGAGTACAAACACATGGACGGCCGCTAAGCGAGCGTTGCGCCCTGGGACCGAACGGCGGCGATGCCGGCATGCCTGCGCCCGCGCGTTGATCGCGTTTATACGCACCGAGCCCGCGTGGCATTCAGCGAGCGTTTCCTGTCTCCAACCAGCAGCCGGCTGCCGGCAGCCGCGTCTGTTCACCGCCGGGCCGGGGAGTACCATATCGATCGTCTCGCCTCGCCCACGTGCCCAGCCGAAAAATTCCCGTGGAACCCCTGTGGTCTCTGCCTCCTATGGCCTGCTCCGTGCCTCGCCGGCTGTCCGGAGCGGACCGGACTGCAAATCCCAACCTGCAGCTGCAGATGGCTCCTTCTTCACCTGCTACAAGAGCGGCACCAGAACACAACCAACAGTGCCATCAAGTCGCCATGATCCATGTGAAGATCCATGTGAAGAGAAGAGGACCGATGGATGGATGGATTGATCAGAGGGCGCAATATCACGCAAGCATAGCGAGAAGGCAACAGGGGTTGAAATGAAAAGTCCTGCTGTGGAATGACAATACAGGTACGGTGTCAGGCTGCGGCGATAAGGATACCTACTGTGGCAATATACGGAGTACACACAAATATACACCTCGACAAGACCGGACATCCGCTTACGGTGGGACCCACGCTGCGACGCACGTCTAAACCCATACTACCACCGTTGTGTAGACCAGAGAGCTCGACCTCGCGCCGGCGAACAGCTGCCTTTTTCGCTCCTCTCGGCCTCTCCTCCATCGCGGCCTTTTTTTTTTTCTCAGGACTCTCACGTGATAGGTTTGCAGTTATTAAGCCAGTTGATAAATTAAAACACTGTTACAACAGTTAATTTATTATTAAAAAATATTATTAACTGATAAGCTGGAACGGCTTTTCAGTCGCCAAGTGCACAGTCTCAAGTGATTAGAGGGGGAGATGGCTGCACGTTCAAGACCATTCAAAGACCCTGCACCGCTTCATGCACTTTGGTCTTGTTTGGTCCCAGTCGTATAACTTATCTGCTTCCTTCTTTTCTTTTCTCCACTCCATCCTCTACAACTTCGTCTTCTTGATTTGGCCTTTTCTTGCAATGCAGGACGGCGCGTTGCACGTATGGCGTAGGGTCCTACTTGTTAGACACCCACAACTCAGGCAAGCAAATAAGATCTTGTCTCATACCGAATCAACAACAAAGACAACTAAACATCACTAACTATATGGTTTGAGCATGCATCCCACTATCCTGGACTAGCTCTTCAACCTAACTCTTCATTACCGGAGCAACCAATCACAATTAGAGTATCTTAAAAAAACTCCTTTCCATGTAATCCTCCGTTTGAAAACAAGTGTACTATAAATTTTTAGTGCCAACATATAAAGGGGGTTATGATTTCTCGATCCGCTGGAGCACACATCCCCTATACAATGCGTGCTCTCCCTCTTCAACGTATGCGTGAATCATTTCTTGGCTTTCGATGTTTGTGACTTGATGTGTAGCATAGAAACAATTTCTATGATTCCTCATCTCCCTTTTCAATGGATCGACTGTCATATCAACAAAATGTTTACTTAAGAGGATAATTAGTGCATATAGAAATTGGTCTAAGTTTTTGTGTTAGGAGTGCCCTACTGATAGAGTTCACCAAGACGACATTAAAGGCTACATAATTTGGCCTCAGCCTCAGGTGAAATTGCATAGCCACTGTGTAGTAAGAGAAAAATAAAAGAAGAAAGACACCAATAGCTCTATGTCAGAGTTAAAGTTGATGCCGATAGGTAGGGTAGACGCATCAAGATAAAAGGCCCATACGATTTCATCTAAGGTAGTGCACGAGAAGCCACATGTTTGAAGTCTTATAATAACTAATTTCTCATCTTCATAA
Organism: Chrysopogon serrulatus; assembly: GCA_015844335.1. NCBI lineage: Eukaryota > Viridiplantae > Streptophyta > Magnoliopsida > Poales > Poaceae > Chrysopogon > Chrysopogon serrulatus. Next base: position 4,602 of record JADLZL010007994.1, read on the forward strand.
TAAAACTTAAGATAATGTATGCATGCGATTCTCACCAAGTGTTTTAGAAGGAAATGTCATGCGATTTCTAGCGATGAGCGATGTCCGTTTGATTTGCAGCCGGTGGAGGTGGGTTAGACAAAGATGATGGTGGCAGTGGCCAGAGCGGACGACGGCGGGAGGTAGAAGATGAACATTGCCAGAAAAATCGATGGGTAGAAAAGTAACACATTTTTTATTGTTAAAAAGTTATAGAAATTTTATAAAAACTTTATAAAAAAGCCTATAGGAGTCAATATTTTTTCGCCATATTTCAACAGATCCTAAATGATGAAAATGTGAAATACTTAGAGAGATTAACTGAACAAATATTTGTAGCCGCAACGTTACAGAAATAATGCATGGCATCTCGAAAAGCTGCTAACTCCGAAAACACACACACAATCTAGCGGAAAAATCTCCCAGCAAAGAAGCAGACGTGGGGGCTGTCATGTACGCACGGGGCATGACTCGTGCAAGAGCAACAAGCGGCCAAGCGCTGTCGTTGCAGAGGATCCGAGCTAAACAATCCAGCACACACGGCCTCTCCCTCCTCTCTCCGTACCGCCCGCCCTTCACCTCCCTCCTCGACGCTTCTCTTCTCCACTCCCTCCTCTCCGTCCTCCTTCCGCTCGCCTCTCTCCCCTTTGTCCCTGTAGAGCTAGCTCCAAATAAAACCACCCCGGTTTTCTTTTCCCACGACAATTACCATAAAAAGAGCTCCCAATCTCTCTCCCCTCTCTCCGGCCGGCCCCCCTCTCTCCCTCGTTTCTGGCAGCACGGTACTACCTCTCTCACTCCACACACACACCCAGTATACAGCTAAGCAGGAGAGAGAACGGGCCGGGGGAGAGAGACGGGGTCCCCAAGTACAATTCTCGCCTGGTTCTTGATCGAAGGCATGATCAAGAATCAGCAGAAAGTTCTAGATCTTTAGACGGCCGTCTCCCTTGGACGCCTCGGTTTCTTTTGTTCTGAGCTAGCTCTAGCCATGGAGGGTGGGGGAGGGAGTGGAATGGGAGGGTTCCCGGGAACCCCGGGTAACCTTCTCGATGCCGCAGCTCAGGAGTTCCACCCTACCGCCTCTGCCCCCTACCCTCTCCAGCCGCTCCCGCACCAGCTATACTGCCCACACCCATATCCAGCCATGCCGGTGCCGCCGCCGCCGCAAATGGCCATGTTGCAGCCAGTGCCTCCGATGGCGATGGCCATGGCGCCGCAGGCGGGGTACGCCTTGCCCACGACGACGCCGGTGGTCGACGGCCCGGCGAGCCGCGTCGTGGTGCTGTGCCTGGTGCCGCCACACGCGCAGGAGGGCGACGTGGCGCAGGCGATGGCGCCGTTCGGCGCGATCCGCTCGGTCGACGCGTGCGCGGTGGCGTCCGAGGGCGTGGCCACCGTCCATTTCTTCGACATCCGCGCCGCCGAGCTCGCCGTGGCCTGCGTCCGCGAGCAGCACATGCGGCAGCAGAGCCGCCTCGGGCAGCTCTACGCGGCGGGCCCCGTGCCCCCGGCGTGGACTCCTGCACCGACGCCCCAGGCCTGGGACTGGCCCCAGCCCCACGACGACGGCCGTGGCCTCGTCCTCGGGCACGCCGTTTGGGCCCACTTCGGCACCGGCACCGGCACCGGCGCCGACGACGGCGACAACCGCGGCTCCCTGGTAGTCCTGAGCCCCCTGCCCGGCGTCTCGGTCGCTGACCTCCGCCAAGTGTTCCAGGCCTTCGGTACGCGCCACCGACCGAGCCGACCAACCAGGCATTTCGTTTTCCCACGCTCGTTTCTTGTGTTTCCCGCAGCAATTGTATTGGCCCGTCCTCGTGTTCGCAGGGGACCTCAAGGATGTGAGGGAGTCGGCGCAGCGGCCCAGCCTCAAGTTCGTCGACTTCTTCGACACGCGCGACGCCCGCGCGCGCTCGCCGAGCTCAACGGCCAGGAGCTCTTCGGCCGCCGCCTCGTCATCGAGTTCACGCGCCCTTCCGGCCCCGGGCCCCGCAGGTAAGCACCTCCAACACCGCAATTTCAGCCAGCTAGCCTTCCCATCACCCTGTTGGCGGCTGAATTTTTGCCGTGTGCCTGTCGGTCCTAGGCGCGGGTACGCGCCCCACCACCGGCCCACCGCGCCGACTCCGCCGAGGCTTCAACAAGCGACGTGGCGACCGGCCCAGCCGACGTCGTCCCAGCCGCCGGCATCCTCGTCGTCGTCGTCGTCCGGCTCCGTAAGGGCGAGGGGAGGAGTGGTGCTTCTGAGGAGGACGAGCGATCAGTCTAAGGGAGGCAATGCTGCTGGCACGAGCCATGAGCGCAAGAGCAAGGGCGGCAGCAAGAACGTGGCGTCGGCGTCGGCGTCGGCGTCGGCGTCGGCGGCCACCTCGTCGAACACGACAGCGCCCGGGAAACAAGCCCAGAAAGGTACCGGGAGCAGCAGCGGCGGCGGGAACTGGAAAGGACGAAAGAGCGGGTGGGAGGCGCGTTTCCTGTTCAAGGAGCCTGAGGCCACCGGCGACGCCGACGCGCAGTCGTCGGAGAAGGACACGAGGACCACCGTCATGATCAGGAACATACCGAACAAGTACAGGTATCCCTGCCAATCTCCATCCACATTGTTGCAACAATGCTATATTTCATGGGCGCCGCACGCCCAGAATTGCGAATCTGCTGACGCTGGAGGCGTTTTGGGGTCGCAGCCAGAAGCTGCTGCTCAACATGCTGGACAACCACTGCATCCAAGCCAACGAGTGGATCGCGGCGAGCGGCGAGGAGCAGCCCTTCTCCTCCTACGATTTCGTCTACCTCCCCATAGATTTCAAGTGAGTTGCGCTCTCTGGGCTCCCCCTCCTAGCTAGCTCCCACGCAATTTGCGATTAGCTGTTTGCATTCACTTATATTTTATGGTGCCCAATGCAAGAACACACGCTTGGCAGCCTGAATTCGGTTGTTTTTCTGGGAATTTGGTGCCTTGAAATGGTTGGGGGCAGGGTGTGGGAGGCGACGAGGAGGAACAACTAAGCAGCTGGAAGCGTGAGCTTCTGGATCGGGGTATCTTATCTTTGGGTGGGTAGAGTACAACAGTGCAGCAGGCATAGTAGATGGCTATGGCGTTACTAGCCCAAATGGAAATAAATTTGGCAGCGGCCCAAGGGAGGCCACGCCAGATCCTTCTCGTTTTGATGCCCCTCCCATGGAGGATTCTTTGGTTGCATGCGCGCGCGCATTTTTTTTTTTGATTGCCTCAACCCTCAACCTTACAAGCATGCTGTAGTATCTGAACTCACGCACTTAACACACACCACACGCACGCAATCCACTCACACACACTCCTAAGTGCGTAAGCTAGAACTACATCCTATACCTAGGCTATGAACCACGGCTAAGAGATCTGACAGTGGTGGTACATCCGTGTGAGGCAACTGAAATTATTCAGGGAACCTACTGTTCCCGGGTGAGACACTCGCGCCGGCCAGCGCTCGAACGCGGGTGGGCAGCCCGAACACCGTCGGAGCTAGCCAACCGAGCTCCCGCTCGGTCCTCTGCGCGCGCGCATCTGCTGGCTGCTGCCGCCGATGACCAGGGGGCCTGCCTCCCTTTCTCGCCGCTGCTGCCGCCCCTGGGATCGCCTCCCTGCCTGCCTTTCTTGGTTTGCACTGTCGTGCACTTCCATAACAAGGCCAACACATACAAAAGGAGCGGCACCGTCCGGTGGGGTGTGTGTAACTAGACAGTACTAGTAGAATGGAATGTTGCTGTGAAAAAAAAAAAAACAGTTGCATCAGTATGAAAAAGGAGAAAAAAGTCAACACACTCTTTCTAAAGAGAAAATTGAATTTTGGATGAAAGTTTATATATATGCAAACAACATATTGTTCTTCTTAATGTGCTTTGTTAAGCACTTGCTTTATATAGTAGTAGTATATATACCAGCAGCTTTTCTCTTGCACGAAGCCAGTTGAGAAAAGACCTATCAATGCCCAATGACGAGAGGACATTAGTGGCTGTCAAAAGGCATGCAGCTTCACATACTAGTGGATGTAAAGCAGCTGCAGCATCATGCCAAAGCTTTCTTTTTTTGTTGCAAGTATTTCTCAATTCCAGCATGTTTTCTTTTTTGTTGCAAGTATTTCTCAATTCTAGCATGTTTTTAGTTGTTGTTCCCTCTATGCCATTCCATTCTGAATTTCTAACTCTAGCTTGAAATGAGAATTTTGCCGTGCTTGCTTAGCTTGACACTGGGTTTCGTATGCAAACATGGAAACAAAATAAAAATAAAAATGCAGCAACAAGTGCAATGTGGGCTACGGCTTCGTCAACCTGACCTCGCCGGAGGCCGCCGTGCGGCTGTACAAGGCGTTCCACAAGCAGCCATGGGAGGTGTACAACTCGCGCAAGATCTGCCAAGTCACATACGCGCGCGTACAAGTACCTACTGCACCTGCCTGTCTCCTACTACGCCACCAAATAAGAGTATTTCCTACGTACTTGCTCACATGCTAAATAAATGTTACAACTTTGTGGCTTGCGCAGGGGCTGGAAGCGCTGAAGGAGCACTTCAAGAACTCCAAATTCCCGTGTGATAGCGACGAGTACCTGCCCGTGGCCTTCTCGCCGGCGCGCGACGGCAAGGAGCTGACGGAGCCGGTGCCCATCGTGGGCCGCTCGCCCGCGGCGTCGTCCGCGTCCGCATCCGCGTCCGGCACGTCGTCGCCTCCCAAGAGCCGGGCGGCCAGCGTGGACCTGCTTGGGCAGGAGCTAATGCCGGCGCCCTCGTCGTCCGCGGACGGCGCGTCGTCGACCACCACCTCCACCCACGCGCCGTCCGAACACGCCGACGACGACAACGAGGAAGAAGACATCAGGCTCGCCGGCGAGCTGCGGCGCCTAGGCTACGCCGACTAGCTGGGCTCCTTCCGATCGAGCTGATGAGAGCGGTGATGATCGGGCAGGCGTTGCGTTGCTTCGAGAAGCGTGGAGGCAGTGACGCCGGCAAAGGTTTGCACTGCACACGCAGGCGCAGCAAGTGAAGTGGAGTGGCAATTCATTTATGGCACATGAAGAGCATAGAAAAGACTTTGCAGAAACAAGGGAGCTGATGTTATGACGCTGCACACAGCAGGTGCGGCGTGTTCTTTTGGATTTTGGTTTGAAAGTTTCTTGCTGTACTACTACTAGCTTCTTGGAAACTTGGAGCTATAGCTAGCTTAGGCTTTAGCTAGGAGGGGGAGGGGAAGGGCATGCAGGGGGGCTATCAATTCGTCTTTCGTCATGCGTTTGTTCTTTATTAAATTTCATTATAATAAGATTGTTATTAGTACAGCTTTACCACACATGAGTTGTTATTAGTACTACTGCATATTGCGCCTCTGATCTGATATCATCATGAGTCGCTTTCGTCGGATCTCTTGGATGGATTCGGACCAGCAGATCTTTCTCTACCACTGCCTGGGCTGAATGCATCCCTATCTTTGCAGTCTAGTATTGCATTGTCCTCTTCAGTCTTCTCAGCTTCTTCCATTTTGTTCCATTTACATTTTATTCTGAAATGTTTCTCCATATTTAGACCGCAACTATCCTGTGTGTTTTTAAATAATTTTTCGCATAACCAGGTATAAATTTTAAATAAAACAATCCAAACAAACCTTAAATAAATTAATTAATCAAAAGAAAACGTGTCTATCCAAACTAATCTTAATACAACCATCCAGACTTTTGGAACCTTGCCTGGCGTAAGGTCGGTTTATTCGACGCTCAATTTTGACACAGCTAATTTTAAACAAAATCGCTACCATCAACTACAGGCTTTGTAAGCTTTGGAGAAAAGGTCAATGGCCGATGCATACATTGCTACGGACCTGTTTAGATCATTTCGACGAACAACTAGTTGCTTAAAGATTACTGTGCATTCAAACATGCAGGCTAATAGATGAACTAGCGCTTTTAGTCTTGAGCTAAGTGTAACAGAACCGACCAATTTATAAAAGCATAAGTGAAAAATCACTCGCTAAGCAAGCAATGGTCACACTTAAGCCTTTATAAACCCGGTAGTCCGAAATCTCGAAGGATTTCAAACCAAACGTCATCAACCAAGATCGTACAAGTTTAGCGTCACCATTCGCATGTTACAACATTTCGCAAATAGTTAAACAACATCGAGTGCGGAAATAAAGTTATTACAAACCCGAGTTCTTTAAATCCAAATAGCGGAAACAAGATAGTTTTAAAAGCTCCACCCAACTCACACATTTGAGATTAATACGTGCCCATCCCGTAGTCTATCCATCAAAAGCGGTTGGGGAGAATATTAAGAGTAACCTTGCCCAAGGTCTTCTAATCCATGGAAAAGACAGTCTCGCAAGTACCCGTGGTAGGTATGCCCGTCTGCACAAACAACAAAGCGGGGAAAAACCCCGAGTACGAGAAGGTACTCGACTAGACTTACCCGACCGACTCAAAAGTAAAAGACTCAAGGAGGAATGATAGGCTTTATCGGGAGGTAGCTCGACTCATTTCGCATAAAAGCGGTAGTAATATTTCAGTGATAGCTCAGCTTAATCATCCCTATTTATGCTAGGTGAGCAGCTATACTATTCATCAATGTAGCATATTAATCATGATTAAGCAAAAGGGTAGTATCCATAATCATATACATCGCCTTAACCCATCATCATCATTAACCACATTCCATAATCATTACTACGATGGTGCAGCTCAAGTCAAGTGTTCACCGTCCAGAACGATGGCGATTCGAATCGATTACTATCGAGCTCGGGGGTATTCCTCATGCAAACCACACTCACCCGCTAAAGTGAGCTACTGTGTCACCATGGCACGTATCCGGGAAGACAAGCACGCGGACTCGCATGGAACCACCGCACCGGGGACCGCCCTCGACGCTTTAGCCAGCCATGCTGGACCTCGGACTTACTCTTGGCGCCCCGTGGTCCCCCATCCATCTCCAATACGGTGCGAACGGTCGAGAACCGCCCGGATAGTGTTGGGCTTCGCGGTCGGAACGACTTATCCCGGCCAGCCTAAACATGAGGCATGCGTTCAACATGACTTGCGGTACAACAACATGCGGTCCTTAATCGACACAGACGGAATCACTATGGTCCAACAACCCCACAAGACTCCGTCCCGGTCTCCAATTATCAACCATAGCCATTATCCGGATGATATCAACGTAAGCTTTTCCATCAATCATAGGTAACCACCTATCTCGCGGATGACAGGAAATCACCCGACTTCTACCGTCTAAGCAAGCTAAGCATAAAACTCGCCCTAGACTAGCAGGGTGTATCAAGGTAGGATAATCAATGGTAAAGCAAGGATATAATGCAGCAACGGTGTCACACAACTCCTATACTTAATGCAACAATCATAAAGCATAATTAGACTGTTAGAAAGCATAGGTAAGTAAATGCTCGGTGCTTGCCTTGCACAAAAAGTCGACGCTAGCGGTGGTCCGGGCACTCCGGAAGCTCCTCCTCTTCTCCTTCCTCTTGCAGCACTTCTTGCTGCGGTTCCTCCGGACGATTCTCCTCGATTTCCGAATAAGGGAGGTCCTCTTGCGAACCTGTATGATGCGATGCACGTGCATAAGTATCATGAATGCACAACGTATGATGATCATGGGTGAAGATGATTAATAAATTATTTGACAGAGTAGGTGCATATCTCCTCTCTACTACAACTTAACTCATTTATCGAGTATGTGCATACCTCTTCTCTAAACACTTAGAGAAGTGCATAAAGAAGAGTGGCGTCTTGTGGACACACTCGCCTACACGCACAACATGAATACAAGGAGTACTACCACTACTCATGGGCAAGTATCACACTTCAGACATGGTGCTCCAATGCATGACCAGCAAGCATAACATAATTGAAAAGCACAAGAATTGATACAAAAGCCATTAAATCATTTAGTTCAATTACTTATCATTTCATGTGAATAAATAGGCTTGAACTGTGACCTCTGTCTAGACAGTTCAGAAAATTCTATAAAAATTACAGGAGCTACACTATGCTATAACAGAGCCATGATAAATTTTTCATCACATTTTACCAAGTACAACAGCCTACACAAAAAAGATGAAGCTACTGGCCAGAAAAGCACATTTAACAACTTTGCACTATGAAAAGTGTTAAACAACAGATTTCATATTTTTATCTAGAACTACTTAGCATAAGAACAGTCACCAAAAATTACCAGGGCCTAAATCCTTATAATTTATTTATTAAAAATCATACAAGAATCAGCCCAGAATTGAAATTAAATCATATTCCAATATTTTTACACAGTAACTGCATGCCATATATTTTTCTCAGAAACTATATCACAAAACAAGTCTAGCAAAACAAGAATCACATTTTTTCAGAGCAATATACAATTTACTATGCATTTAACCAGTTTTCAGCCATTTCAAGAATTAAATAAATCTATACAGGAATTATTCACCAAAAAATGCATCTCATAATTTTCAATGACAGATCTACTTATTAGGAACCTAACAAAACAAATCCCATCAAATTTGGATTTCATTTGCCCGAGATACAAATTGAAATGCATTTAAATCAAAAAACTGAAAACAAATAAAAGAAAAAGGGCCGAGCCCCTGGCCTGCGTGGACTCGGTCCCAGTGGACCATGAGCCACTGCCAGGCGGGACCCCGCGGTCCACGGCCCCACCGGCCAGTCGGCCGAGGCAGGGGCGTGGTCCGACGGCGAGAGCTTCGCCGGGCGACGAGGTCTCCGGCGAAACCGATGGCATCGACGCCAGCAGCTCAGGCGACAAAGGCGCACACGGTGGCGTGCTTGGCGCGGCGCGTGGTGGTGCCTAACTACAGCGGCGGCGGCGACGGCGGCACGGCGGCTCTGAACGCCGGGCGCTGTGGTCGCCTCCGCCGGTGGACCCCGGGTGAGGAGCGCACCACGGCGCGGGGTGCAAGGTGAAGCTGGCTCTAGGTTGTGGTGGTGGATTGGGGCCGGAGTGCTCGGGTCGCAAGATATGGCACACGGCGGCGGAAACTCCCGGTGAGCCCCTCGGTGCGGCGGTGAGGAGACGCGCATTGCCCGATTGAGCGCCAAGGTGTTCGATTGGTGGTTCTCGCGATCGCGGCGCAGAAAGAGTGGAGAGCGAAGAACGGGGAACGCTGTGAGAGCTCCGCGAAGCCCGGCCATGGCGCCCCGCGGCGGAAAAACCTAAAAATGCAGGCTCACCTAGGCTTGGCGTGCTCATTGGCTCGGTAGAGAGGTGGAGGAGGGCGAGGCGGCTCGTTGGCGCTAGCTTGGCGGCGCTGTTCGGGCGAGTGAGAACGACTGCCGGGCGGCACTCGGAATGGCGACGGCGAGCGCGCGTGCGAGGCGAGGCAGAGCGAGCGAGGCAGGGCGGAAATGGAAGCGGGATGTTTCCGTTTGGGGCGTGGCCGGGTGATGCGGCCGCGGTGGGGCCCGCTTCGCCGTGGCTCGCCGGCCACTTGGCACGGCGGCGGCGGCGGCGGCGGCCACGCTGCGTGCCACGCGGCGCTCGGCTTGCCGCTGCCACGGCCACGCCCGGGCGCGGCGCGGGCGCGCGGCGCGGACGCGGGCCGTGGGCGAAGCTGGGCCGGAATCGGCTCGCTTGCGTTCGGCTACCGGGCGCTTTTTTTTTTTTTTTTTTTTTTTTTTTGAAATTGAATCTGAACCAAAATGCACCCTTTTGACAAATTTAAAAGCTTTTTCATGAAAAGTGCCCAAAATAAAAGTTGTAGAGAATTTCAAACTGAACAACTTTCATTTAAGGCTCATCTCAAAATTCCCAATAAGTTTTGAAATGCAAATTCATTTTGAATTTTTGGGCATAAAAAAAGGGAATTTTCCAATTTATTTTCTTTTGCTCCAAAATGCACCAAATCTTTTTTGCAATAAATTTTATTAAAACCTTTCAAATTGCTGGGCAAGTGAATCTAAACTTGATCAAGTTGTTTGCAAGGCAAATTAATTAACTAACACCTCAATCAAGCATGAGATTAGGAATTAAAGGCAAGCACATGAAATGACAAAATGCAACTTAGGGTTTATGCTTAATGATGCTCATGCCATGCTTAGTGATGATTAAGTTAATTAATTAGGTGCCTAATGCATGCTTAACACTGAGGTGTTACAGCCCTACCCCCTTAAAGAAATCTCGTCCCGAGATTTGGGTTTACTAACCAGGTTTTATGGAATTCGGGATAAACTTCTTTCAGGTAATCCTCAGTTTCCCATGATGCATCTCTATCATCATGGTAGCTCCCACGACCTTGTATGTGCGCACAAGTCGATTCGGGTAACTCTCTTTGCTATCAACAATTTCGACAGGCTCTTCTTTGTATACTAGATCATTTGTTAACTTCAAATCTTGCTCTTCGATTCTTTCTTCAGGCACACGCAAACACTTCTTCGGTTGAGAGACGTGAAAGACCGGAAAAGACGTAACTCATAGACTCGGTAACTCTAACTTGTATGCAACTTCACCTCTTCTTTCAAGAATCTTGTGCGGACCTACATATCTTGGTGCAAGCTTTCTTTTGGCTCCAAACCTCAGGTGTCCCCTTTTTTTCGGTGAAACTCTAAGATAGACATAGTCACCAACTTCGAATGTCGAGGTCTTCTTCTATTGTCGGCATAACTCTTTCTGTCGGGACTGCGCAGCTTTCATGTGCTCTTGGATAATCCGAACTTTCTCTTGGCTTCGGGGAACAAAGTCAATACCATAGTATCTTCTTTCTCCCGCTTCGACCCCAGTTCAACGGAGTTCTACACTTTCACGCCATATAAAGCTTCAAACGGTGCCATCTTGATACTTTCTTGATAACTGTTGTTGTAGGAGAACTTCGGCCAAAGGTAACCATGACTCCCATGATCCCTTAGCGAGATAGCACACAAGCTCTCAACATATCTTCAAGAACTTGATTAAGCCTTTCGGTCGACCGAAGTTTGAGGATGATAAGCAGATCTTTGTGTAGCAACTTCGGTACCCATTCCTTCATGCAAACGTTCCCTTTAAATGAGCGGTGAACTGCGATCCTCGATCGATACAATGGTCTTAGGAACTCCATGCAAGCGAACAATCTCGGAGAGGTAGAGATCAGCATAATGAGGTGAATGCGTAAGTGGTCTTGACGGGTAAGAAGTGAGCGACTTGGTTAACCGATCGATGATCACCCGGATCGAATCATTCCCTTTTGTGTGGTTGGCAAACCTGTGATGAAATCCATACTAATATCATCCCACTTCCAAGCAGGAGGCGGCAACGGATTGATAAACCGCCGGCTTCATGTGGATAGCTTTGACACGACAGCAAGTATCGCATCGAGCCACATATGCTGCTATCTCTTTCTTCATCTTGGTCCACCAATATCGAGGTCGCAGATCATGATACATCTTGTTGCTTCCAGGGTGAATGGATAGCTTGGAAAGATGAGCTTCATCCATCATCCTATTCTTGAGTTCTCGATCCTTCGGGATGCGACAAGGCGATTGTCGAACCAAAGCACACCATCGTCATCCAAGCGAAAGTGCGGAATTGGTGCCTTCTTCATTCTCTCTTTGAGGTGATAAATACCAGGATCGGTCTTTTGACCTTCAATGATCTGTTGGTCGAGGGAACATCGGACTTGGATATCATGCAAAACTGCAGGATGCATCAGATCGAACTTCTCTTCTATTAGTGGCTGCACAACATGATGATGTGACTTACGACTCAGAGCATCGGCAACTACATTGGCTTTCCCCGGGTGATAGTGCACTGTCAAGTCATAGTCCTTGATCAACTCTAACCATCTTCGCTGCCTCATGTTAAGTTCGGGTTGGGTAAAGATGTACTTGAGACTCTTGTGATCAGTGTATATGTGGCACACATTTCCCAACAGATAGTGCCTCGGATCTTTAAGGCATGCACAAGCGCAGCTAACTCAAGATCATCGTGGGATAGTTGACTTCATGCTTTCTCA
>JADLZL010007995.1:0-33258 GCA_015844335.1 Chrysopogon serrulatus
AACTTTGATATATCTTTTGTACTTTACTAATAAATAGGAATTCTTAAAAATAACTTAAATCTAACTATGTTTGTATAAATTTTCTAAGGGGGTGTTTGGATGGTGTGGAAAAAGTTTTTTTGTGTCACATCGAAATGTCGGAGGGATGTCGGAAGGGGGTTTCAAATACTAATAAAAACAAATTACAGACCTCGTCGAGAAACGATGAGACAAATTTTTTAAGTATAATTAATCCGTCATTAGCGAATGTTTACTGTAGCACCACATTGTCAAATCATGGACTAATTAGGCTTAAAAGATTCGTCTCACAAAGTTATCTAACTGTGTAATTAATTATTTTTTAGACTACATTTATTACTTCGTATATACGTGACTAGATTCGATGGGACGGGGCAAAAAAAATTTGCCGGGGAATCCAAACACCCCTAAATAACATGAGTGCTCTAACTAGATATAAAAATAAATAAATAAATTATAATTTAAAACAGATGAAGTATTTATTATATCTATCCTAATACTAAGTAGCCAAAATTTTTTTTTTTTGGTCTGGCCTTTCCTAACTATCTTTTAAGGACAGTGAAAATCAAACAGAAAACTATTTCTAAATGCAACCAAAAATTGAGTATGACGCTTCCAAATCAAATCAAATAGGACACTACCCACGCTTCCAAATCAAATCAAATAGGACACTACCCACCTCGCTTGCTTTTTTGTCCTTGCCTCCCCCAACCCAATGTCCACATCATCCACATTTCTTGAAATCTCCCAAAATCACAAGATATTTAAATCAAGTACAATACAACAAGCCATTTAGAGATGTTCATGCTTATAATAAGAAAGATTGCAAGAACACGAAGCAAAAAAAAAAGCACTTGCAAGGCAGCAAACAGTAGGAGAGAGAGGATCCAAGATATAAAGAAAAATAAAGATGAAATACATGCAACACAAGTCCATGTCCAATCATCTTTTCCCTAGGATGATGGAGCAGTCCAGCTGAGTCCGGTACCGCTGTTCCCCATACGCATCGATGGTGGCCAGACAACAAGGTGGAGCACGAGCAACTCGACTAGGCTAAGCTTGGGTGTGGCCGCGATGGCGAGATAAAGCTTGGGAACTGCATTCACCATCAACTTAGGCTTCATTGACAATGCCCTTGGCAAGTGGCTTCGCCACTGACTTTGGCTTCGTCGACAATGCATTCACCAATATTTTGGCGAGTGGCTTCATCAACGACTTCAACATCATCATGAAGAAAACATTTCGAGGGTTCAAGGCCATGCAAAGGATGAAAGGAGCAAGATGCTAAAGGAGAAGTCATCATTCGAGCAAAGTTAGCTACCGAAGACTAATCTAGGACAAAAGAATGTCTAATCCATCTCTCTGTAAATTAGAGTCGTGTGCATGCTCTTTTATCCATACCCATTTTCCCCACTAGGGGTTTTTAGGTGGATTTCCTCATTAGGGGTTTCTCGGGTGGAGGTTGTTAGCGAGATACACATATGTGGATTGCAAAGGGCGATCCTTACAGCTAAACCCAGTTGTAATTGGGCCATATTAAGTTGTGTTTAGCTATTATTTCTCGTACTTTTAGCCAAAATTGAATAGCTAACGGGCTACTGTCGGGGGCATGTTAAGAACACATTAGAGTGTTTATAGCTCAAATTAAAAAGTATGTGGGCTTGTTTGAGAATATTTTAGGGCTATTTATATATATTTTTTCTCTTTTCTAAATATGGGTCCACTAAAAAATTGCAAAACTTTTATTATAACTCCCTTATAAAAGAAGGTGTGGGGAAAGGTGGAGAGCACTCTCATGTTTGGTTGCAAAACTAACATATAAAATTTATAAACATATAAAACATGAACAACATAGGATATTAGATATGTATTCTTTGGTTTAATTAAGTTATTAGATAATCATAAAATGTAATGATGTACATTTTTTTTCTGATTAATCAAATATATTTATTGGTTTAATATGAGGTGTTAAATTATAATATAAAAATATAGTATACTCTATTTATCTTTGTTACATATTATAATAAGAACATCATACATCTAGACACAAGAATAGATTTGATCCTTCAATTATATGAGTCGGGGGACACATGCCCCTGTCAACTTGGAGAGCACTCTCATGTTTGGTTGCAAAACTAACATATACAATTTATAAACAAATAAAACATGAATAACATGGGATATTAGATATGTATTCTTCAGTTTAATCTAAGTTATTAGATAATCATAACATTTAATGATGTAGATTTTTTTCTGATTAATCAAATGTATTCATTGATTTAATATGAGATGTTAAATTATAAATATGAAACCTAGCATACTCTATTTATAATGCTACAGATTACAACAAAAACATCATCTAAACACAAGAATGGATTCGATCCTACAAATACATGAGTCGGGTCACATGCCCCTATCAAGTCACATTGGCCGCCCATCAAAATGGAGAAAGCAACGCCATGTCACAGCAGAAAGCAAAGCCAACCCGTCAAGTCGGGGCACAAGCTCCATAAGTTTTGATGCTCGCAATTGTTTTGCAGGGTATTACTCAAATTGTGCGCCAAAAACATAATATATACAACTTGACAAAAGTCAACTAGAAAAAAGAAATTCAAAATTTTTGCTGTTGTAAGGCAGATTCAAATAAATATGTGAAGTAGACCACTAAAAAGAGTTCGTCGAGCTGATCAAAATCGATATATCATTTATATATTTTGGAGCTCGAACAAGAAAGATATGGATTTTACAAATTAAAAAAGAAGTGTGTGATGTCGTGATGATATCAGCACTCCCAAAAATCAGTACAAGCAACATGAGCAGCTTATGCAGCTTGCATTCGTTCGTATGGGACAGCAGCTCAGCACCTATGCGCAGGCACAAAGCATGACAAGGAAATTCCGTCGGGACAGCTGTCAATTGTGGACTAGTAGAGCAAAAAAGAGTGGATGCATCCACATGCAAGCAAGATTAGCAGCTAGCGGGGCCAGCGAGGCCCAGCATGAAGGTGCATGTACACAAGCCAGAGGCCAGCGAAACCAGCACGACCACTCGCTGCCCTTGTGTGAGAGAGGCTGACTCAGGGATACGTGGCGCAAGAGCCCAGCATTGGCACACTCAGGCAATGCACCTCATCAACGGTTTATGGATGTGTGTTTTATTTTTTTATTCTTTGTTTTACTTTCATTTTAATGATATCTTTTTCCCCTCTTTTTCAGTTTTCAGTTATTTTTTCTTTTTAGTTTCGGTGTTCATTTCATTCATGTTTACTTACTGTTTCTTTTAGTTTTAGCTATATGAGGTTTTATAATGCTGCAGATTGCAACAAGAACATCATACATCTAGACACAAGAATGGATTCGATCCTACAATACATGAGTTGGGGGGCACAAGCCCCTGTCAAGTCCCATTTGTGACCCATCAGACTAGAGAAAGCAACGCCAAACTACGGTAGCAGCACCTCAGACTGGAGGAAGCAACACCACCTCGCGATAGCAGCACCCCGCACGCTACAAAGAGACACGACCGTTTATCCACACTAAAAAAATATCCTGGATGTGTCGACTTTTAAGACCACCGACGGTGTTATATAAAAAAGACCATAAACACTGATCGGATCATTGCAGTCAAAATGGTATGAACAATGACGAGTTGAATAGTAAAGTTGAAGATGTGGCAAGCATCAGCACATATGCCGTTGGACAGTGACGTATTGAATAGTAAAGTTAAAGATGTGTCAAGTATCAACACATATGCCGCTGGACGATGATGAGTTGAATAGTAAAGTTGAAGATGCGCCAAACACCAGCACAGAAAAATATGCACTCAATAATCAGCGATAATTAGTGATACATGTTGTAAAAGATTTGAGGAACGGAATACGTCACGCCAAATAATAGAGCTCATGAGGGTTGCAACATTCACACTATGATTTTTGCTAGTAGGATGTAGTAGCGCCACTTAGAATCTCAAATAGCCCAACTTGTTAGACCTCTGAGGCACTCCTCACGAGTTCGACTCCCCGTGGGAGCGAATCTCAGGTAGAGGATAAAAAAAATCCCCTCATCTACCCTAGGCCAAAGCACAAGTTAACAATCCACTCACAAGGTTACGTGTCCCCATGCATGGATGGGCCCGGGTTCAGAGATTTCACAGGTTAACAACTAGCCCACTCACAAGGTTATAGATCCCCATGCATGGATGGAGCTAGAGTTAGGGAATTTTTTGTCTGCGTGAGAAGTGTTAGGAAACTAAGGAATAAAATTGAATAACAAAAGAAAAAGTGAAAGAACATTAGGAATTAAATGACTAGTGATGCACAGGTTAACAACCAGTCCACTCACATGGTTATGGGTCCTCGTGCATGGATGGGCCGGGGGTTCAGATATTTCAAAGCTTAACAACCAACCCACTCACTAGGCTACAGTCCCGTGCTTGGATGGGGTGGGGGTTCGGGTATTTTCCCGGTCCGTGTGTGTGAGAAGAGTTAGAAAACTAAAAAATATAATTGAATAATAAACAAAAAGGTAAAAAAACATTATGATTTAAGTGACTAGTGATTCATTAGGTATACGTAAAATCCACTCTTTGTTAGCTAGAGCAGCTGTGAACTCCTTCAACAAAAAATAGGAATCTACATCAAACATTAAAATTTATGAATCCTCAATTCTTTCCTAACCGTGCCTCAACCAGATTATTATATGTCCGATGTCTACGTCATAAAATTAAAGCTTGGACTAATTATGCCAGTCTTTATAAAAAACAAACTGTTAAAATGATTTAATTGATAGATTGACATTTGGAGGAATATGTCCTCAATACTAACCATGTGTTTGTCCCAATCACAGGTGAATCCATGACAAAATATATGGTGAATTTTCTACAGCTCATTTATAGGATGCAATATTTTTGCTATAATTTAAATCAAATCAATTTGTTATTAAACATAGTTGATATCCTGATATATGGTTGTTAAAAGCGATCCATATAGTAGAACGACACAACCGTCTAACATTTTTCTTCTTTTGTTCTCCTTCTAGATATTGTTGGCGATCCTTAACTCAAATATTTCACCCATCAAAGCATATTAATATGACAATAAATAAAGCACATCAAAGCAAATAGGTCTTTTATCTAACAATTTCCATGAGTTTTGATGCTCGTAAT
Organism: Chrysopogon serrulatus; assembly: GCA_015844335.1. Lineage (NCBI taxonomy): Eukaryota > Viridiplantae > Streptophyta > Magnoliopsida > Poales > Poaceae > Chrysopogon > Chrysopogon serrulatus. The sequence goes on from JADLZL010007995.1 coordinate 5,182, forward strand.
TGTTTTACAGGATATTACTCACAATGTGATTCAAAAACATAATATATAGTGCATATACAACTTGACGAAAGTTGGATAGAAAAAGAAATTAAAATCTTTTGCTATTATAAAGCAGACTCAAATAAATATGTGAAGTAGATCATTGAAAAAAGTTCGTCGAGCTGATTGAAATTGATATATCATTTATATATTTTGGAGCTCGAACGAGAAAGATATGAATTCTGCAAATTAAAGTGTTGATGTCGCGATGATAGCAGGACGTTTGTATGCAGCTTGCATTCGTTCGTAGAGGACAGCAACTCATTGCCCATGCGCAGGCACGAAGCATGGCAAGGAAATTGAAATTCCACCGGAGACTAGTAGAGCAAAGAGGAGCAAGTGCATCCACATGCATATTTAACAGCTGCTGGCGGGCCCAGCGAGGCCCACCATGAAGGTGCACGGATAGAAGCCATAAGGCCAGCGAACCCAGCACGACCACGCGTGCTCTTATGCAAGAGAGGCCGACTCAGGGATACGTGGCGCAAGAGCCTAACATTAGCGCACTCAAGCAGCACACCACATCAACGGTTTATGGATGCGTATTTTATTTTTTATTCTTTCTTTTACTTTTATTTTAATGATCTCTTTTTCCCCTCTTTTTAGTTTTTAGTTATTTTTTTCTTTTTTGGTTTGGGTGTTCGTTTCATTTCTGTTTGCTTACTGTTTCATTTAGTTTTAACCACACGAGGTTTTATAATGTTTTCCTATTTTTAGTTTTTTGTAGTTTTAGTTTTTAGTCTATTTAGACTATAGAAACATGCAATATGTGTGTGTAATGGGAGCATCAACTGCTGGGATCCACAACACACCCTATAAACAAATAAATTACATTGCACCTACAGTTCAAGTGCCTGAATTTTAAGATAAATCTCACGCAACACTGATATAACCAACTGGTACAAATAAACTGTTACTTTCATAATTATTATTTGTCTTTGTATCATAATATATTATTTTTTTTTGTTCTTGACTATTGAAATAATTGTTAATTATCATTGTGACAAGACAGATCATAATTTTTGAGTCATTTTGTCTAACAGATTTCTTATTCTTCAAATAAAAACTACATATTATAACTATATAAGTTGCAATTTTTAGTACAATCTGTATATAATAACTGTCGCCTCCAATGTTTCTTTACCTAGTCGCAAGCGCGTTGCTATTGGCTTTAGATTTGGTGGGTCGTGGTCGTTTTTGTCACCCTAGCCACTCAACCCATCACCCCCGCACTGTTGAGTTCCTAATTCTGATTGGCCACCCGCAAGATTTTGCTGGACCAACGTCGCCTCAAATATATTTTTACCCACAAGTAAGCGCGCTGCTATTCTGCTCTCTATGGAGGATCACGTCCTTAGCTCCCTCCTCTAGTCCTCACGTCAGACCTCATTAGCCAATATTATAAACAACGCATTGTTTGCCTATATGTACTCGTTACACCTCTAGATTATCAGCCCTTAACACATGTCTCGAGAGACCTCCTCAGCACATATCTTTGGTGTTGCAAGATGTCGTGAGGACGCCACTACCTAGTTCCTATGGGAGTGGGAGCAGGTAAGTCACCGTAGTATGCTATATATTTTGCTTTGCGATATATGCTCTAAATTTGACCTTATCTTAGTTGTGCCATGTGTAAATTAGGTACAGCGGTGACAACAGCGGCGACTAGGATCCAAAGGAACAACGCCGACTGAGCTATGTTCACAACCAAGTTCTCTATAGTGCAGTGGAACATGCTTGACTCGTCTATTGATAAGAAGGAAAAAAGAAAAATGTAATATGTAACACCCGTGTTTTTGCATCATTTTAAAAATCACTAAAAATTTGAACTTTTTATAATTTACAACAAATTAAAACTTGATTAGTTTATTTTTCGCAAAACCGTATTTAAAAATCTTTTCCAAAACCCTTGCATTAAAATTTCACCATATGCATTTTAGTCATGAGCTTGATTGTTTGATTGTGTGAATGATTGTTCGAATGCTTGCTTGTGTGTGTTGCTCTCTAGAATTTATCTTGGCACCGAATATTTTTTTCCTTGCTCTCTCCTCAAAATCCCTTGACAAATCCACTCCCAAAATTCCCTTGATCTATCTTGACAAACCCTCCTTGAATTACCCTCTTTAGTCCCCAACCACCCACCTTTCAAATCCTTTCCAAATCCAATTTAAATCCATTCAAATATGCACCTAGTTTAATTTTCGGGAAAATAGAAAAGCATTTCGTAATTAAGAAATGTCTCTCGGGCTTATTCTTTTTCCTCCCTCCCCCCTCTTGAGCCCCCCCGGCCCGGCCCGGTGTCCCCTCTCCTTCCTTTTCTCCAGCGGGCCAAGCGAGCCACCCGGCCCGGCTGAATAGCGGCGGCGGTGGGACAGCCCGGCGAAGCAGCCCTCCTTCCTCCTCTTCTCAGCGACACGTGGGCCCCACATGTCATCATCATCTTCTACCTCGGCACTCGGCGGGAATACCGCGTCGTCTACTCCGGCGCCTCGGGCTTCGCTGCCGCCGCGACGTGAAGATGCCGAGGCCGCCAAAATATCTCCCGCGTCCGCACCCCAGCCTTTTGCGGCGGAACCGCCTCTCTTCCCCAATCGTGGCTCGGGGCATCATTATCTCCTCCGGATTCCTCGTCGTCCGGCTCGAGCTCGTTCTTATCCTCATCGCCGGAGACCTCCAACGTTCGCCGGAGATATTTTCTCCGTGAACCGCCTTCACGTAGCTTGAGCTCGGCTATAAATAGCTGGCCATGGCCGACCCCGGAAGTCGCCTCGGCGAGCTCGGGAGCCCGAGCACGAGCTCCTCCCTCTTGACGCGCCGCTGCCCTGCTCTCCCTTCTCTCCCTTCTTCCTCTCTTCGGCTCGACAATGGAGCAGAGCTCCGCCGGAGGCTGAAACGCCACCAGGTGCTTTCTGCACTCCAGCGGCAGCCGGAGCGCTGCCACAGCCCTCACCTAGCCGGAGCACCGCCGTCCCTGTTCCCCTCCTTCTCCCTCTTCTTCGCCCGCCGACGAGCTCCGCCGAGCAAGCTGCGCACCGGGGAGGCAGCCGCCTGGGAGCCGGTGCTCCACCACTACCTTGCCTCCTTCCTCCCTCCTTCTCCTTCTCTCTCTCCCGTTCTTCTCTTTTCTCTGCTCCCCAAACGCCACCGGGGAGGCGCCACCCCTGCTCTCGCACCTCGCCGGAGTAGGAGGTCGCTTGCTGCTCCCGCTCTCAAGCACCGCCGCCGCTTCCTCCATTTCTTTCCTCTCCCTCTCCCTCTCCTTCTCCCTCTCCCTCTCCTTCTCCCTCTCCCTCTCCTTCTTCCTCCTTTCTTTCTTCCCTCTGACCGCACGGCAAGAGCAGAGGCAAGGACGGACGGTGGCAAGAGTGCAAGAGGATGTCGACATCCTCCATGCTCGTGCAGCCAATGGGGAGGCACCACCCCTCCCTTGGGTCCCACACGGCAGCAAGGAAGTCCATACCCTTTTCTTTCTTCTGCATGAACGTGGCTCACATAGACCAGACAGAGAAGGGGAGATAGTAGTCCACCGATTGGTGTACAGGAGCACAAGCACAGTCCGGTCAGCCCTGACCTCTATTTGACCCCTGCGTCAGCCAATGAGAAACCGCTACGCGCACCCGAGAAACGTACACGGAGGAGCGAAACGCCATTTTCCTTTATCCAGAAAATTCCCAGAAAATTTCTAAATAAACTAGGTACACCCCAGATCCTACCCTACATTTTCCATATCATTTCCATCACCCTATTTTCTAGAAATATTTTCCAAAATATAATCACATTTCTTTTACCGCAATAAATCTTTGGAAATTCATATCTTCTCCATCCCATTTTCAATTCCAAACATTCCACCACTAAAATTCTCCTAAAGTCATGCCCTAATTATCCACATCATTGTTCCTAATTTTGGTGCCTATTTAAATTCTAGTAATAATTATTTGCTTCTCTCTCTTTTATAATTAGTGCTAACCGCTGCTTAATTAATATAAATGTTTACCGTAGTGATAATCGTCTGTAGTGCTAGCCAACCGCTACCTATAAAGGAGAGTAGGTTTTGGTGACATGTCATATGCTTTGATATGTCCGTACCCAATCACCAAAAATAGGCACACACACACACACACACACACACACACACACACACATATATATATATATATATATATATATATATATATATATATATATATATATATATATATATATATATATATATACACACACACACACACGCACGGACATGTCCGATAACCGGACACGCTCCCGTGTGGCTAACTCCGCACCGCCATAGTTAACCCTAGTAATAACCCTCGTCGTAGTTGTAGCTAACCCCGTATATATGTACACACATACATGGTAAGTCCTGTATATACAATCATATACTAGGGCATATACCTATATGTGGCTATGTGGCTAACCCTCCACCCCGTCATCCTAATCTAAACCTAGGCGCATACATATGCATGTGCGTATGCGTCGCTAACCCTCGGCGTATATGCATACACATACATGCCACTAACCTTAGCCACCACCTACTCATAGCTAGCCTAAACCCTATGTGCGAGTATATAAGTACGTATGCCCGTACCCAACCACATAAACCCCATCTTTGCGTATATGGGTACATATACGTGAACCCACCTAGCTAACCCCACCAAATCCTAGTGGACCTATAGAAGTAGGCCAAGCTGTCTATGATGACTTGGTTAAGCTTTTCTTTTCGTGTTCACATAATAGTGAAAGATAATAATATGGTTTGGTTTTCCATCGATAACCACACCACACTAACTCAGCCCGTACGCGCCATCTTGTTGGATAGATAATCTTTATCTACCTCTTACTTCAAGTTCACATAGTAATGATAGAATTAGGATAAACCCATCCACCACCTACAACCAACCCGGTTAGGATCTATCTTCTTGTTTTGATTGATTGTGCTTGTTTAATTATGCTTGTTATGCATGCATTGCTTGGTTTTGCTCTCTTGTTTGTCAAGCACTAGACCGCGTAGAGTAGAAGACCTACAAGGACCCGATGGATCCCCGGAGTATGGCTACGTCGAGACCCCGAAGGGTTACTGCTACACCAAGACGAAGTACCGCTACACCAAGACACTAAAGATAGAAGCAAAGGAATCAAGAACCTTGGATATACTCGTCAGCGAGCGGAGGCAAGTCCTAATTCCCACCTACTCCCTCCACCATTATATTTTGCTAGCCTCCACCATAAAACCCACCATACCCTATCCCTCCTAACCAATAATTTCAACTTATACTACTAATCCCCCATTTTATGAACTAATAACAAGGAATTATGGTGAATGATGAATTGGATATAATATTGTGATCTATAATAAGGCAATGGTTACCTTGATGTGATAACAACTTGTGAATAATGGCTATGGAACTTTAAATAGTAAAACTGGACAACCTGACTTGAAACGGGTAGGGGTAATCTAGGTGTAGATTACTTGGCGGGTATGTCTGTGGTAGAATATCCTGTCGGAGATACCTGTTTTAGTCACCCCTAAGGACCGGTTCATAGTCTCTTATTCATCCCTGTGTGATATTTCGTACAGCCACACGTCTATATGGATAGGCTTGATCCCACACCCCGTTAGGTCAAAGTGCATTTCCACTTAGGAGGCCAGTGTAGGCAAACGGTAGAGCAGAAGACGGTGTAGGATGCTAAGTGATCTTCCATGGTCTGGTTGGGCGTGGATGCTAAGTGATCTTCCACGTAAAACTTTTGAGTGCACTTTCGCGAGCTATATGTATATATTTTCTTTTAAGTGTGGATCTTTGAGTGATCTTCCACAAGGTGTGTGAGGGCATGGGTTGCGAGTGAGCTTCCATGTCCGGGTTGGGCGTGGGATCTTTGAGTGATCTTCCTCGTCCAACTCTTTTCCCAACCCCCCGAAAGGCGTCGTAGTGGAGATGTATGGACACCTAAGGAATGCATACTATCGGGTACGAGATCTCGGTAATTCTTTTCTAACCACTGATCATGGAAGGAATCGCAATTACCGTGTGGGGAAAAGTGTACAACCTCTGCAGAGTTACTTAAATCTATTCAAAGAGCCACGTCCTTGGAATGGGCAGATGCCGGGATGAGACGCTATGATTAGACTACAACAACAATGATGCTCTGGTAAGATATATTTGTGATTTGGTAACCATAACTTAATTCGGGAACTGGTGAGGATGGTGAATACCCTACCAGGGCCCAACCTATAATTATAATTACTTCTCAACCTTTACCACTAACCCTTCCACATATAGCCTCCATCCACCTCCCTCCACCAAAGTTAGGGCTTGCTGAGTACGTATGTACTCAACCCCCTTCTCCCTATGTTTTTAGGCAGGAAGCTGCAGGAGTATATCCGAGGATGAAGCTATTCAAGAGCATACCCCAAGATGGACTACTGGAGCTACGCGAAGATAGGACACCCAGAAGATACACCTAGAGGATACACGAAGATGGAGCCGCACGACTACACGAAGAAGCTACACTAGGACTACGCTTAGGACTGCGATGTTCGCGATATAGGAATAGCTAGGGTTTTATCCGCACTCTGAGTTGCCTGTAGGAATGGAGCCACGATAGTATAGATCCGCTGTCATAGAACTCTGATATATGATATACGGCCAGTGGCCCAAGCTTGTAAACCCGAACCATGTATCATGTTTTTCCATTAGCAATAAAAGTATGCTTTTTGATATCAATCTTGTGTACTTGTGCGTGTCACCATCGATCCAGGGACTGACATATGATGCACAGTGGACCCAAAAAATCAGGGGCCGACATAGTACGGTCAAATTTTAATCGGGGAAGGAGAAACAGGCAGAAAAAAGGTATCAATGAGAGAAAAAGAAAAATGTACTACGGTTAGATTTTAGAGGCCTAGGAGAAACAGGGCAGAAATGTACATAGAATTTAGACGGGGAAGGAGAAACACCTAGAAGGGTAATGTGCATAATAGTCTTAAAAAAATGTAAATGTGCATAGCACCTCTCAAAGAAAAGGGCAAACGTGCATAGTACCTCTCAAAGAAAGTGGTAAATGTGCATAATATCTCTCAAAGAAAAAGGGTAAACGTGCATAGTATCTATCAAAGAAAATGGCAAATGTGCGTAATATCTTGCTCAGGGTTATGCTGCATATTGGAGCTTGGTACAAGTATGTGTAGCGCTTGAGGCTTGAGAGTAAACTCGCTTAGTACCTCTCATGGTCTCGCTCTGTGTTGCGCTACGTGCCAGAGCTTAGTACAAGTATGGCTTGAGAGTAAACTCGCTTATTACCTCTCATGGTCTTGCTCTAGGTTGCGCTGCGTGCCAGAGCTTGGTACAAGTATATGTAGCGCTTGTGGCTTGAGAGTAAACCCTACCAAAGTCCCTCTCGCCTTGCACCGTTGCATGCTAGTATTGACTAACTACAGATACTATTGCAACTAGCGAAAATTACTTAAATACCCTCTATAAACAGTTATAACTGGCATGCTATCTATCAGACTTCCTACACACATTGCCAACATCAAACAAATTGGGCAGCCAACAGTAGCATTTTTGTCGGTTCGTCTCACTACTTCGCATATACTCCATCTATCCTAGAAAGAAAGTGGAGTATTAAAAGCAGCTAACAGTAGCATAGCCATGGCCCACCAGTTTTATTGTCCATCATCTCTAGCATAGCCAACGGCTCAGCATGGAGGCTTTCCCAATTCCCACTTACACTGTCACATGTCGCTCCGTAGCCTTACCATGGATAGGGGCATGTGACCCCAATGCCGTCCTCCTCGTCCATCGGTCATCTGCACCAATACCATGCTCACCAAACAACCCTCAACAGGTGTGGTCAAGTCGTAGCATCGTCCTGTCTTCTCATGTTGTCACTTGTGAGAGGACGACAAACATGACAGACAGCGCAGCTAAGGAAACCCCTGTCCCATCCACTCTCAAGATGCAGTATAAATTTTGAAACTATGAAACTCCGTTCCGTGCTACCTCCTTTTTCCAAAATGTAAGTTATTCTGAATGTAAGTTATTTTGAATTTTTTAGATACATTTTTTTAAAATTTATGTTATGTTTATATATAGTAACAATTTTTCAAAACTAGGATGTCTTTTAAATTGAAATAAATACATAGTAAAATAATATGTACTTTGCCTAGAATATGTTATGTTGCTCTTTTTTGTTGGTTGTAATACTTGTATAGACAAAGGTCAGAAGTGTTTTTTAAGATTTTGTATCATGATGTAAAGTCCTTAAAATTTAATAGAAGCTTTCTTTATTAAAAAGATGTATAAGTAAAAACTGAAAATTAGAACGACTTATAATTTAGAATGAAGAGAGTAGATTCCAACAAGAAACCTCTTCAAATGCATGAACTTTGTTGAAAATTTTCTGCCAATGTTCTTGGTGAGCCCTCTTAACAAGGGGGAAAAAGGCAATTGTCTAATTGTCTCTCATGTTAATATTGGGAATTGTCTCTCATATCTACATTAAGGCGCAAATATCAAGCGTGACGTATGTGCTTATGGCGTGCAGCTGCTCTGAATGATGCTCTCAACTTCGACAACACAGCCTTTCTATTTGCCAACAGTTGGTTTTTTTAGAGCACCTCCGAAGGACTGAGTCGGCAGATATGGAGATTCCCGAAGTCACCACTGGCGCCTCGTCGTCGACGGGAACGTCACTTACCACTTAAAGCATAATGCCGATAAATCCTGAAAAATCCCAGGAAAGGTGCGAGCACCAGGATTTAATCCCTAGTGGGTAGCGTCCCACTGGGCAGTCCTACCATTGGACCACAGTTGGTACACTTTCTCAACCAGCACCATCAAAATAATCCGATTGATTGGAGAATCAGGACATTCACTCAAATCTTCAGGAACTACTCAGCCCACCGCAATGAAAAGTGTACAAGATCAATAGAAGCCTCAATGTCACCGCTGATAGCCTTGCTAATAGGCTTCCATTGCCTCTGGTTCCTCTTTACACCCTGCTCTTATTTGCATCACAATCTTCAGTATCCCCTTTATGATGCACTGAACTCTGTTCTCCTTCAAGGTGTAACACAACTGTCAGCTTCATGCTGTTATGCTGTTAATAAATCTGTTTCTTGTCAAAAAAATAAAAATAAAAATTGGGACTTCAGCAGTTAAATGAAAGTTTCACACAAGAACAAAATAAAAAATATTTTAAAAGACGCATTACAAAGAATATTTACTTTGGAGTTCATAATAAATACATATATTTCCAAAAGGTCCTTAACCTAAAGCAAATAAGTGTAGTTTTGAGTTTTGACAAGCTTTGCTCGAAGTTAGCATTAGTTGCAAGTACATAACGGAATTAAAAAAAAATTCTCAACAGCACAAAATAGCTAATTGAAACCCATGCAGCTGCTCCATTCTTGAAGTTGAAACCATTTTCTTCACATGTCTGAGGATCAACTTCACAGTTTACATGGCATACAAGAAGCGGCGAAAGCCATGTACACAACCACATTCACACAACATCTACACTTTCCCCTAAAAAAGTAAACAAAAATCTCCTGCACAGGAAACACATGAACTATACAAGTATGTGGGCAGAACTCTGCTGGTCATCATAGGTTGCTACATCAGCAGCAACATTGTCAGAAGAACCGCCTCTTCAAGCTTCTGGTTGTTGCTTGGTAGGAGCGCATGAGGAGCCCAACGCCTATGCCTACACCGACACAGACTCCCAAGCCGATGCCTACGCCAACTCTGACGCCAGCGTTGAACCATGAGAGTTGCCCGTCATCATCATCAGAGTTCCAACCTTCAGGGTATTGCATGCTACCAGTGTTCAAATCATTGTCACCTTCATTGCTAGCAGCCTGCCAAAGAAATTTATATTGATCATCAACAGAAACTTGAGGTTCAGATGGTCTCACAATCTGTTGATTGGTGCATAAGAACTTAGTTCGCCAAGCATGCAGTTTCAAATGAAAGCAGAGAGGCATGTAGACTGATGAACCAAACATAGTACAAGCCACTTTAAATGCAAAATTATATTGTGTACCAAGATACAATAGAGCCAAAACCCCATGATACTTATTCCTTATTATTAAGAAAAAAAAACTCGATGACATGCAGGACACGCCCCCTCGGCTTTGCCTTAAGCTGTACCAGAACTCAAATGACCCAATGCTTAGGTATGACTCATGAGAAACTGGTACCCAATGACTATAATTAATATGTATATCTCTGCATTTATCCATTCCCTGATACAAATAATCAATTCAAATCCTAGAAAGGATTCATGAAGTGACAAGAGGAACTAGATCAAAACTAACGTGTATTCTCTAGGCAGTAACATCAGAGCAGATACGTTGGACCATACACAGCCTATCAACACATTACAAACACTTGAACTTTTGTTCAACTACAGTGAAGGGGTAACATTGCGAAATGATAATCACTAATCACTAAGAAAAATAAACTTATGTACTGCAAAATGAGGATAGTACTTCCTGATGCTTTCAAGCCTATCATAACCTCACTTGGATTATTAGTTAATCTCATCATATAAGAACAAACCTACTTCATATAATTTGGACTGAGCAAAAAGCATTTACAAGGGCATCAAAGATTTTATCTCACAACTGTATCAACCTCATACCATCAGGCTGTAACTGATAGTGAAGGGGTAACATTGCGAAATGATAATTCCTAAGAAAAATAGACTTACTTCTGTCCCAAAATATTTGCATTTCTAGGACGTTGATGGACAAATTAGTGCAGCTACCAAATTACCTTTCTACCTCTATGAAAAGTTCTGAAACTCAACAGTAGCCATGATTGAAATAACAACGCCCAGTTTAAAAACAAAAGAAGTTATACGGTCATGTGAAGTGTATGCGTGAATGAGCAGTGGACACAGGAGTTTCTAGAGCCTGCATCGTTTTTTTCTCTCCTTTTTTATTTGACAATTTTTGTTTTTTGAACCTGTTGCTGCTGCAGTATTGTTATGTTGATGTGACAGTCTATATCTACACTTTTATGTGGTACACAATTTTAATCATAGATGTGTTCTCATTTTTGGGCCGAGGCAGTTTACTGCAAAATGAAGGCAGTAGTTCCTGATGCTTTCAAGTCTATGGTAATCTCGCTTGGATTATTACTTAATCTCATCATATAAGAACAAACCTACCTAATATAATTTGGACTGAGCAAAGCATTTACAAGGGCACCAGAGATTTTATATCCTGTATCAGCCTCATACCATCATGCTATAACTGATATTCTGATGCATACATATGCCAACTCAAATAGTTGTCACAAGGTTCAGAAGCCTCATCATGACTTTGAATACAACATGATGAATAGTATATTTCCCTTACAAGTTCAAGAAATACCATATCCAGGCAAAACAAAGCATATGTGGGCATCAGTGAGAGACTATACATGCAACAACGTTTCTAGCAGTGCAAACTGTTTTGCATGATGTAGTTTAATTAAATTGTTATGAAAAATAGTTAAGAACTTAAGATTTCAGAACCACTGTTCCTTTCTAATGGAGTAGGATGCGTATAGCTTGTACTTTGCAGGGATGTTAATAATAAGATTGAACATGGTAATTCTGATTGTTGAAACATATGTACTTAATTTAGTAAAAACCGGAGCCTAGAGGTGCATTACACTTCAGTACAGACATTGTTTTTGGGCACACTTACAAGCATGTCAATCAAAGACTGGGGATAACTATTACCAGCAAATCTATCACTATCACAGAAAAAAAATGAAAACGTGGCATCTGAGTAACTCCGTTCCACGGGATTGCAACTGCACAAAAAAATTTCTAAGTTCTATTGTAGTGACAGTGCAATTGACAACAACATACCCTGTCAATTGAACTTGAACCACAAACACTATGCAAGCAAGACCAAAGCAATCGCAATCAGAAGACACTACTACATGACTTGTACCGTGTAACACGGCATGAACAAAAGGTTTATCCATTTCTGCGGCATCAATATGTCCACTTGCCACCTTAGTACCTTACAGGCTTACACTAACCTAAGAACAGGTTTTATTATTAAATTACAACGGTAGGTGGCCACTTTCTTGATTTCCAATTAACATCAGACCACCCAGTAAGAAGAAGCGACTAATGCTGTTGAGGGGAAATAATAATAATAATCAGCACTCACCGCCAATGCCCCTGATCGGCGGCGAACCAACGCAGCGGCGGCTTCCTCAGGGGTGGCTAGCCTTAGGGCGTGCGTGAGCACCGCGGGCTCGCCAGCGCAGCACCCGGCGACATACACCTCGAAGGCAGAGGCCTCGGCGGCGGCCCCAGCGGCGGGGACGCACTCGATTTCCCAGGTGGGGGTCCCGCCCTTGGCGCCGCCGGGGCACCGGCGAAGCGTGCCCCGGAGCAGCGCGGCGCCGCGGTGGTCGGCGACGTCGAAGGCCGCGGCGGGCGGGGCCAGCCGCGCGGCCGCGGTGGAGACGTAGGTGGCCTCGCCCGAGGCGGCGTCGTGGCGGTCGAGCCGCAGCGGGAGCTGGATGGCGGGGGCCTCCGCGGGGCGGAGCTCGAGCGCGAGGCGCGGGGGTGGCGCCGCGCCGTTGTGCGGGGAGACGCGCACGTAGAAGAGCCGCACCTCGAGGCTGCCGCCGGGGTCCGCCATGCGCGCCGTGCGAGGGTGGCGTTGCTAGGGTTGCGCGGCCATGGAAGGAAGGAAAGGCTATTAGGTGGATGGAGTCGGGTGGTTAACCAAAGTGGAAGCGATTAGTGATAAAAAAGTTGATTAATTAATATTAAATAATGGGAAGATTAATGGGCTTAGTTAGAAATGGGCTGGGCTTTAATGGGCCGTAACTGGGCTCATCTAACCGGGGCGATAAGCGCAGAAATGGCCCGAGTTGAAGGGGAGGAGAGTAGAGCAAAGCGAGCAGCACGGAATTCCAACTAAATCAACCACGATGAGCGGCGGCGGGCGGAAGCCGGCGGCGATCCCCGGCGGCGAGGAGGCGGAGGTGGAGGCGCTCATCCGGGCGGCGCAGGACGCGGTGCTCCTGAAGCTCCAGGCGAACTCCCACCTCGTCTCCTCGACGCCCGCCTCCGCCTCGGCCTCCAGTCCTCCTTCGCTCGACGCGGCGCCGGCGGCGGCGCTCGATCCCCTGGACAGCGACCTCGCCCGGCGCTTCGACGCGCTCAAGTCGCGCGCGGCGGCGGCGCCGAAGCCGAAGCCGGCCGGGATGGACGAGCTGGAGGCGCGGTTCGCTAAGCTGAAGGGCGCGGCGGGGCCGGAGAAGGATACGAGGGTGAGGCTGGAGGATCTGGGAGGGGAGTCGGAGGAGGATGAGGCCGACGAGGTCGACAAGGTGATGCGCTGGGCGATGGACGCCGCGCGGCTCGACGTCGCGGCGGCGGGCGCCGGCGTCAAGGCGAAGCGCACTGACGACGAAGAGGAAGAAAAGGCGAAGCGCACTGACGACGAGGATGAGAAGAGCAGCGTGAGTAGCGAGGACGAAGACGACGACGAGGATGAGAGATTGCAGTTGGAGATGGCGAGGAGGAAGAAGGAGATGGCCAAAACCAAATCCAAGAACAAGTGGTGGTTCTTGTGATTTCCTACTACTACTCATCATATGTAAATTTCATATATTTTCCAATTTCAAAAGACAAATTTAGGAAGTCAATATGCTCTTCCTCCAGCAACAGCCACGTATCTCAGTATCTGATATTCGTCTTGACTGTTTGAGACTTTAGAAACTTGCATCTTGATATTTTTTGAATCCTGATAAACATATGTTCTAGATTTTTTTTTTCACTCTCTCTCCATTAAATTTTAACCCGCATGCATGGAGCATTAAATGTAAGTAAAAACATAACTAATTACACAGTTTAGTTGTACATCATAAGACGAATATTTTGAGTCTAGTTGGTCTATGATTGGATAATATTTGCCACATACAAATGAAACGTGTTACAGTTGCAAAGTTGAATTTTGTTCGCAATCTAAACGAGACCTACATATACTACACTTGCAAGGATGCAATATGCAAATGAGGAATCAATGCAAGCCAATGTTTTTTTTTCATAGAAAACTTTCATTTGCATTCTAATCCAAAGAAACCAAAGAAAAAAAGAAATCCATTTGAACCCCATTCTCCTGTCCTGCATGTTCATTCTTATCATATTCATATTTTTTCTATTAGTACAACAACAACAACAACAACAACAGAGCCTTTTGTCCCAAGCAGGGTTGGGGTAGGCTAGAAGTGAAACCCAAAAAGAGACACGAAATAGAGAAACACATAAAGGACACAAGACGGATGGAGTTAGGGTCACGGTTCGTGCACGTTGATTGCTAGTCTCCAAGCGCCCTATCCATAGCTAAATCCTTGGAGATATTCCACTCCTTAAGGTCTCTCTTAACCGACTCGCCCCAAGGTTAGTTTTAGGTCGACCTCTACCGCTCTTTACATTATCAACCCGCTTTAGAACCCCACTACGCACCGGGCGCCTCGGGAGGTCTCCGTTGAACATGTCCAAACCATCTCAACCGATGTTGAATCAATTTCTCCTCAATTGGTGCCACCCCAACCCTATCCCGAATATCGCCGTTTTCGGACTCTATCCCTCTTTGTGTGCCCACAAAACCAACGCAACATACGCATCTCTCGCTACACTCAATTCTTTGGACATGTCGCCTTTTTTGTAGGCCAACATTCAGCACAGTATAACATCGCCGGGCGGATCGCCGCCCTATAAAACTTACCTTTTAGCTTCTCGAGGCACCCTTTTATCACAAAGGACCTTGAAGCTTGACGCCATTTCAACCAACCGGCTGAAATTCTATGTCTAACATCTTCATCAATGTCTCCATCCTTTTGTAGCATCGATCCTAAATACCGAAAGGTGCCCTTCTTAGCCACCACACCGCCCATCTATACTAACTTCTCCCTCCTCATGCCTAGTCGCTGAAATCGCACCTCATGTACTCGGTCTTGGTCCTACTAAGTCTAAACCCTTTCGACTCTAACGTGTGTCTCCATAGTTCTAGCTTCCTATTAACCCCGCCCTACTCTCGTCAACTAGCACCACGTCATCGACAAAGAGCATACACCAAGGGATATCACCTTGTATGTCCCTTGTGACCTCATCCATTACCAAAGCAAATAAATAAGGGCTCAATGCTGACCCCTGGTGTAGCCCTATTTTAATTGGAAAGTCACTGGTGTCGCCATCACATGTTCGGACAAACGTCACCGCATCCCTATACATATCCTTAATGAGGGTAATGTACTTAGTTGGGACTTTGTGCTTTTCCAAGGCCCACCACATGACATTTCTTGGTACTTTGTCATATGCCTTCTCGAGGTCAATGAAGACCATGTGCAAGTCCTTCTTCTGCTCCCTATATCTCTCCATTAATTGTCGTATCAAGAAAATCGCCTCCATGGTCGACCTACCAGGCATTCCAAAGGGGGGGGGGGGGGGATGTGTAAACTTAAATCTGAGTATGGATTGATCTTTGGAGCACAAGTGAGCAGCTCATTATCACAGCATCTATAGCATATAACAACACATGAGTTCACTCAGGTAGTTAACCGTGAATACAGCTCGCACTAAACCACAATGGCATAATACATCACAATGGATGGATGGAGTACAATGTGTCGCAGATACTGGACGATTGCAAGTGCCTTAGCTCAAGGATTACAATCTTACAAAAAGTATGAAAACCAGAAAAAATGTCAAGTCAGGCTAATATTTGGAGCACAACTGAGCAGCTCAGTATCACTGCATCTAGCATATAGCTAACGCATGAGTTCACTCAGGTAGTTAACACCAGTACAACTCTCATAAACCAATGAATCAAAAAAAAAAAAAAAAAACTCTCATAAACCACAATGGCAAGCTACATTTCAGTCTGGATAGATGGAACGTGTCATAGATACTCAAGGCAAGTGCCAAGCATCATTCCTGCCACAATTATCTTCACTTGCCAGTTGCCACTGCAAAAGTTGAAAACAACAGATTTTAGAAGTCTGCTCAGTTGAAATTACAGCGTTGAGATTTCTTAGCCATACAAAATACAAAGGTAAGATTTGTTCACTTACTGGCTGATTGATTAACGTGATGGGGGAACAATTTTCCAGGGATCCATGTTCTGTTAACCCAGTGATTTCCTAGCGTTCTTCTTGACGTTGATTTCCTCAGCATCATCAAGGACCAAATTCATGTACTCATCGAAACCCTGCAAGTGTAACAAACTGTGAGCTAAGTTTCACTCAATGTAGTACAATCTGCAGGGTTTTATGAGAGCAAAATCATATTGCAGTATGAGTTGTCCGACCGAACAGTATGCGATTAAAATGGTCTTTTTCCTAACTGACATACACGAGCAATATATCTGCCATCCTAATATGGTATCTTTGGGACTGTTCAAAGAATGTGGAGCTTGAGCAGGAAAGACTAGGGACTTAAGGGTGAGCTTCTTGTTCCCATTTCTAGACCAAAAAACATGCCTTGAACATTCATTTTTTTCCCTATATAATTCCAAATTTTGTATGAATCCTAGAGTTCAACCTCTCTCAAAGATCAACCATTATACTCCAAAAGAAACTATATGAACAAGATGCTAAGCCTAAGCAATATGCAGAAACCTACAATTTCAGGCCACAGTAGAAAATGAATTGAAAATTTGTGTTACCATAACTCTATAGTTTTCAAGACACCACTGGTGGCATAACACAACCTAGTTAACGATAGCAAATGGAAAAAGGACATATGTGTAATCCTGCAAAAAAAAATAAAAATAAATAAAAATAAAATCTATATGCATGGCCAGCAGTGCGTGCCCACCCATATATTAATCAGATCAGACAGTAACATAGAAGTCCAGATAAGGGAAAAATCAGGAAGTGGAAAGTGAAAGGTCCTGCATTTATATCACACAACGAACACATAGGACAACACTAATGATGAAATAGAGATAAAACAAAGAAAAACATGCTACCATACTATACACATTTCTCCCAGGACAATACAAATATTTCCCTGAGAAACCCAAGGAGCTAAACATGTCCATAAGTGATCCTGATTGTCACTTATCACCTTTAAATAATTTGTTTCCTAGTGTTCATGAGGGAAACAAGAAACTCACAACACATATACAGTGCAACGGTCTGTAGCTAGAAAGTGAAGCCAAGGATCGCTTAGCATCTTCCAAGCATTGATATAATTCTGATTAGGCAAAAGGGTAACATCTTCATAAGAAAGCAACACACCTCAACACTACTTCATAATTCATATAGACTAGTTCTTCAGTACCCACAACAAAGGTTAGGATTGATTCCAGAATTACATGATTGCAACTCGATGAAAAGGAATACTCAATATTGGAACACCGTTACGATCATCTATAGAAGTCCATAAGCACTTGATTATCGGCAAAAAAAAAAAAAAAAAAAAAAAAAAAGCTAAGCATTCACATGGCACCAACCAATGTTGCCTACCATGCTTCCGTTGGAACAAAATCACTCCCAGACATTCTGTTCTAAATAGGTAAGCAAGTGCCTTAGGAACAGCGACCTTACAAAGTGTGCATATCACACTCAAAACCATATTAGTAGTTGCTTGTGGCAAAGCATTTGGTTAAGGTCACATGTGATGTGATTTTTAACATACCGGCTGACATTTAGCCCATAACAAAGCAAAGCCGACATATGGCTCATGTTCATCCCCCCCCCCCCCACCCTCTTGCATTCTTTTGGGATAATTAGGATGATTTGTACCCATGAATAAAACTAGGCTACTATTGCGTGCACAGATGCGAGCAGAGAATTACTTGTACTAGAATTTTGCCATTTGAACAAGAAAAATGCCAAGAAAACTCACGATGATGCGGCCCTCAATCCGGAGATCCTTTTGCTCGAAAAGCCCGGTCTGGACGCACGCTTTCTGCCAGAAACCAAATTTCAAGAACCAAATTATAGAGCCCAGAAGCAGAACGGAATTTCGCAATCCACTTACGCACTGGAGGAACCTGAAGACGAGGTTCTGCCGCCGCGCACGCCCATTAAGGATTCGCCGGCCAACCACCACATCAACGAGAGAGAGCGAGACGATTAGGAACAGCACGACGATATGAAAATCAGAAGAGCAAACAGGCGCGGAGGGGAAGGCGGCGGAGAGGTAGCTTACGATGGGCTGGGTCATGCATGATACGCTGGATCTTGGTGGTGGACGCCATCGCCATGGTTGCTGCTGCGGTGGCGGCAGCCGGCAGGAGCCTCCCCTCCTCTTCCTCCTCCTTCCTCCTCGGACGGACGCTTTACCGTTGCCGTCGGATCCAACCAACGGCTGAGATTGAAGGGCCTGAATGGGCTGGAAGCCGGGAAGGGCCTTAAGAATTCAGATAGGCCCCGGACGAGGAAACAAATGGGCCAGAATCGTCGGGAAGTTCCCCATTATGAGATAATTTTACAATTCTAAAAAAAGAGATAATTTTACATTTTTCTAATTTGTATATGTACAAGGGAGTACAAAGTATGTTTGCATAAAAGGACCGAAATGTTGACATTCAAATTTATCTTTGAGTCAAATTTGAAGTGAATATGGATAACTCAGTGTTTTTTTTTTTTCACCACAACCATCATTCGGCGAAGATAAAGTGGTAGATAAGCCAGTGAAGCTATTTCCTAGGTTTTTTTTTTTCCCTGGTAAAGGCTCTGGTGAGGCCATCGGAACATTAGGTATATGCAATAAAGGAACTAAAACCATAGTGATCTCGGGTGTGTATAGTTTTGAACTTTTGATGATGGCAATAATCTTCTACACTGAAGTACCACCGGATTCTCTGGTGAATCAAAAAGTGAAAAAAAAAAGCATCTCTATGGAGTAGTATTCACCCATGGGAATATCCAATTTATACAAGGATTTATCTGCATAAATACACTCACCGGATAATCCATTTGCATATATTATTTAATTTGAACATTAGATTATCCTCTGTGTAAAATTTAATCTGGATCTGTTTAGTTCCTCATGTTCTATTCAGACCATTTCTTATTTAAGTCAAATCCAACTTTCCTAAGGCATGTTATGCATATTTTGCATAGGAGGGGTGCCTAATTAGATTACCAACTGCTATTTTTATGAATTTTTTTGTACCAAACTACAATGTGAAATAATTGTAGGTTGATTTAATGATGAGACAAAAGGTCCTAATACTAATGGAGAAATCCATCATGGCCTCGAACTAAATAATACAATATGAAATAATTGTAGGTTTGATTTAATGATGAGACAAAGTCCTAATATGAATGGAGAAATCTACCACGACCCTTATTAAATACATGTACATTTTTGTTTATATGCTTTTGCAACCATTGTTATTCAGCTTCCAATGGTGGAGCTCTAGGTAGGGCTAGAGGTGTGGCAGGCACCATACCTCCAACATTGTTGTGCTCTTCTTTATCCTTGCTATTGCATGTGTCTTTTCTCAATATTTATACAATTAATCATGGCATAGAGCTCGACCAACTCTATTGCACCACACCTTGTCTTTTTATCTATCA
The DNA here is from genome assembly GCA_015844335.1 of Chrysopogon serrulatus. Classification (NCBI taxonomy): domain Eukaryota; kingdom Viridiplantae; phylum Streptophyta; class Magnoliopsida; order Poales; family Poaceae; genus Chrysopogon; species Chrysopogon serrulatus. Next base: position 24,780 of record JADLZL010007995.1, read on the forward strand.
TTCGCCATTGAGTGTCTCTATGAGACTACAACGATATAGTTGACGCAAACCTATGTGATGATAGGTTCCCCTCTTGGTGTGATATATATTCTTCCATCTTTTTCACATATTTTTCAAATTTATTTCTTCTTGCGGTACCCTAATAAGAGGACTGCTAGTAGAAATCAATTTATACAGTTGGTTGACTTAACTGAATCGTCCATGAAAATGTATTGCTACTAGCAGTAGGGTCATTATCATTGGAAATTTTCTTCTTTTATTGGTCTTTCATACTATTGATTCAAACAACTGTCAATAAAGCTAAAAAATCTGCCTCCAGTAGTAAAAATATTTTCTATACTAGTGATTTTTTTAGCAGCATCCAACGGTCAACACATACTTGAAATTGATTGGCCAGCCCACCTTCTCAGGAATGGACTAAAGCGTGTCCAAAAGGCCGCCCTCAAAATAACCTATAAATAAGAGTGTGTAAGATTTTAATTTTTCTCGAAACTTCTATCGTTTCTCGCAAACCATATAGTCCAAAATACTGCACTCACACCTACTCGATTTTGAGAACTCAATTTTGATTAAATTTGTTGTAACCACATGCATGTGAAAAAAAAGTCATACTCATTGGAGGTGCTAAGCCAAATGGTACGTGAATAATTCTCCAAACAAAATGTACTACACGACACTATGTTGGATGATTACAAAAAGCAAGACTTATCATCATCACCCCTCTAGTTTGCCTCAACATATAGGTAAGTTTGTATGTCTGATAAAAGTTAGGTGAAGGCACGCACATAATTAACAAGCAAGCTAATTAAGCAATTTGATTGGCTTTGTTTACTGTCGCCCTTTTCTTTTTTCGCGAACAGGCATCATCCTCTGTCGCCCTTTTCTCTTCAACACGCAAATAAAAGCTTTGCGGTTCCAGCTCTTCCTTAGAAATAATCCGCAAACTGTGCACAAGTAGCTAGCTAGTATCTACTAGTATCTAGTATTAGATTCTAACGAGTTATGGAATCGAAAAGGACCTATCCAGGAATGGGATATATACCGAAGGACGTGTTCTTTGGACTGCATTGAACTCCGACAGAGATTGAGATGTACTCCTACGTAATACGCCTTCTAGATGACACAACTAGTACATATAAATGATATCATCGCCAATTCGCCATGCATTGGACCTTGCTAGATTCGTGCTATAACTAGGGTCCATGGTAGCCACTGAAAAGTGTGTGTGAATAATGGTGGTCGGTATTAAGCAGCCCCACTACTAAGCGATATTATTGCTTACAAAAACCCGGGGGGGGTGTTGTGGAGGATTATATTATCAGTAAGCTGCAGTTCACCTACAGGTCTCGCTGTACCAGAGTGTCCTTGCTCATTCTCACTAGTCCCCATAGCATAACAGTGCTTGTATGTGTGAGAGTTGATATGGCATGCATGCAGATGGAGCAGCTGATCTAGAAGCTACTATAGCTAGCCCATATATGCACGTACTAGCTAGAATCGGAGAACAGATTGGTCCATCCATCGATCATTGAATTCGTGATGAATGTGATGTTGTCTTCCAAAAGAAAAGAAAAGAAAAGGAATTATTGTTGAACACTTGAACTAATATAATGATTAGGGTTTCTGATTCAGGACCTAGTTTATTATTAGCATGAAGTATAGGGACAACACATTGCCCTAATAAGGGAATGCCCGTAGGAGAGCCCCTAATGAATGGTCATCACACACAGCACGCAGAGAGCTCTAGAGAGAAAAAGAAAAGAGAGAGAATATGAACAAGCTAATAGAGGACTGCACTACAAGAAAGGGCGACGTCTTAACCATCTCGGACTGTTTTAGCTTAACTAACTCGATCGATCATATCGAATCTTGCTAGAGAGAGTGTGTGACAGAGAGTAAAAGCAGCATCTTGTCTTGCATTGCATTCAGATTCAGGAGCACAAAGGGCTCTATATAAATTGATCTGCTACAGCGTTAGGGGGAGACCAGTGTGCAGTACCGGCTAGCCGTGTAGGCCCTTGTGCTGCCTCTGAGATGCTCCTTCCTCAAGCTATGCGTTGCTATGTGATGTGCAGCTAATCATGCATGTCCCCATCCCTGATTTGACAAGAAGGCCCTCCCTGGTTACTACAGTGGCCCCTAATTCAAACTAGTAGGCTACTGATGGGCCTCATTAACCATAACCCACTCTGGATTTCTCCACTAACTATGCCTTTCAAGCTGGTTAGCTCTAGGCTCATGCTGCATGCCTCTTCATGGTATCTACCTACATGCATGCGTGCACCCTGTTGATTCATTTAATTTGTTTTGCCTTTGAGGTCAATGTAGCTTGAGATTTGATCTAAATGACTAAGGCACCACCATCTACTAGTTCTCCCATTTCGAATGCAGAATTCTGCTAGTATTGTTGGTTCATGTTGGAGTATATTGTAGGCATCCTTGGGATGGTTATTAGGATTAATTATAACTAGAAGGTATCCCACACGTTGCTACAGAGATTGCGAAGAATTTAGAATAAAGTTAAGTGGATATGATGTGGATAGCTTGTATTAAGAGGTTAGAAATTAGTGAGATGGTATAGCCAGCAGCAGAGCTTAGTGAGGTCCATAGTGGGCCATGGCCCCCTAATCTAGAAAAATCCTTAACGAGGAAGTCTTAGTTTGACCATTTCAAGTGGTGATAAAACACACTAATCTGCCCCCTCTCATGGCCAAGCTCTGCTGCTGGTTATAGCTATTACCGGAAGATGGCTTGCATGCATGTCGAGGTATACTTTCAGTAGAGATTAACTTATAAGAGATATAGATCATGTGACAATGTTTACAAACCCTAGCATATGTGCCCCTCACTACTACGGAAATAAGTTTAGAAGACATGGGCTTTTATTTTCACATGCGACATTTTTTTATCCAAATGCCTCTATAATTGATTTTAGGAGACAATATTTTGACAGGATCTAGAAAATATGCCTGCCTCTAAAATATATTTTTAGAGGAAGTGCATAATATGGAGGTCGTTTGTGAAAAATATAACTGATCCAATAAGTAACCCTAACCTCACATGTGGCCTCAACCGTCACTGCGCTCAACATCCATCACACTCCCACCCCTCTCACTCTCTTCCTTTCCTTCTCCCTCTAGCCTCACCCAGTGCCCTCCCTCTCAACACAGTTGTTGTGTCAGTACTGCTCCCAACACCACCACACCGACCCCCACCACCCTCAACCCAACTCCATCCCCACCGCATAGCCATATCCTAGTGGCCCACCCTTCCACTGCATACCATGGCGATTGCGAGCAAGCACTTGTGGAGATCTAGAGCAAGAGGGGGCTGTGGCAGAACCGCCTAAATTAATACACTCACAAGAGTACTTGTCTTCCAATAGACATTAAGTACCCAAGGGAGCGCACTAATTTAATCGATTCTGTCGAGCACACCCAGAGGGAGAACTCGAAACTCCACAGTTTTCAGCAGGATCACAAATAAGGGAATAAAGCTTTCAACAAACTTGCATCTCTTATATCTAAAGTTGACATATGATCAGAGTATGACTGGTGAATTACAACAGCAGAAGAATAATTAAAGTGTAGCAAAATAAAAGTTGATTCATTTTAATTTACAGGCTGTCTTTGATAACATCTAATCATTATAGCAGCGGAAGTAAACAATTATTTAATGACAGGTATAAGCAAGTTAACATGAGGATGATTTTAATTATGATAGAGTTTTTCTTATAAAAACATTTGGTAAAGAGATTGTAAATAAAATACTATCGTAGCGTAATTGGAATTCCTCGCTGAGCCCACCAGGAGGTATTCCCACACAAGAGTCGACCACTAGCATCCACCTGTCCTCGCAATGGGGAAAGTAAAACCCTGAGTACTCAATTGTACTCAGCAAGACTTACCCGACAGGAGGAAATAAAATGACTCCAAGGATATGCAAGGCTATGTGGCTTGTAGGTTTACACTTGCAGGAAAGCATTACTAATGGTGCATCCTTATATTCAAATTTTAGCAGTCATGATTAATTCATTAATAGCTAACCATTCTAGGTAAGCACCTGATCTACTTTCAAGCAAGTGGTAAGCAATTAGAACCTCTTTTATTCATCTCTCAGCTTTCATTTCTTACTACGATGCAGAATAAGGTCCTCGTCGTTACCGTTCAAGAACGGCGATTCGCGAATCAATGCGCCCAGCTGGGTACCCCGAAACACACTCCTCGTCTGCATTCCAGACACAGACAAGAACAACTTGCTTTCTCCTGTCCGGGGCTCCAGGTCCCCGTCCTAACTGGGATTCCAAGCCCCCGTCATTCCCGGTCCAACCGTAATGCGGTGCAAGGACATCCAAACCAAAAAGAAAATGTATGAATGCACCACCCTAAACAGTCGGTCCGGATGAAGTGGAACCCAAGACAAAAAAGAGAGCAAGCCTTCCGAGCGCCCATACACAAGTATGTGTTCGGGATAAGGAGATCTGTGACTTAACCTTCAACCCTTTAGCAACGATCGGTCCTTAATCGACACAGACGGGACAAAACGCAACCAGAGCCTTGCTCTGTTGCCCAATAAACCCAAAAACACCATCCATCCTCGGTCCATGATACAGTCCCGTCCGGTCTCCATTTATTACAACATATAATCATGTGATAATAACATGATGGTAATAATAATAAACCTATCTCTCGCGAGTGACAGGCAATCACTCGACTTCTACCGGAAACCTGTAGCATAGCAATTCTACACGATCCTGTCATACTAGTAAGACTCATAGGATAAGGATATTTATGCAGGTGGGTTTCATTCAACTCCTTAAAACTTAATGCATCAACATAATATTGTAAAGTGCAGAATTATAGGGGTTATGAACCGGGGCTTGCCTGGGTAAAAGATAACCAAAAGTTAGTATTCCAATCTTCACAGCAGATCCACCATGATGCCATCATCTAAGAACACCATGACTCTCGAGTGATCCATTGATTCTCCACCGTTCCTATTATGATATGCAATGATGCGGCGAATGAATGCGACAGAAGAATACACCACGCAATCAAACACAAGGCAACAACAACTCTTAAAAGAAAGCACGCAAAACTAACTTACAGCTAGCTCTAATGACTAACACGATTGGCTAGGTGTCAAAATCATGAAACGTTATTTCATGGCAAACACTAACTACTCTCTAATTATTTTATTATGTTTCTAACTAGGTGTATCTTAGCTACCTTATTTAACCAACTATCTAGGGTTACAAAAATTACAGAGAGCACATAATAATACAATGAAGCTACTGCATGAAGCTTGGAGCTAAAATAATCATCTAGTTGCCATAATAAAATATTTTCTAATTTAACCTATTAAGGAAAAGGCACATTAAAATAATTAAATACCTACTGCAATTGTAACAGGGCTGCATGAATAAATTACACCAATAGATAGATCAGGATTTTAGAAAGCTAACAAAATTAGTTTCACTATTTTTGGACTTATATTCTATTTTCTACGAATTTATAAAGTTTAGCTCAGAAACTTAAAATATAAAGCTATTTCTAATCCCCTGGAAAATGAAAAGGGACATCCAGCCCAGTGCCCAGGCTGGGCTCGGCCCTTGAGCGAAGGCGGCCCACTCAGGCAGAGAGCAAGGCGCCCGAGCTCTTTTGCAAAAAAGAGACCCTGCACTTCCGGCTAATCTCGAAACACTATTCGCACTATTTTAACAGACACAGGCTTTGCAACTAACACCTCGAATATATTTGCCTTCACATCGAGCATGCCCCGGGCGGCGGCGCGCATGGTCTTGGCGCCGCGCGCCGCCGCCGGTGGCTCGACCGCCGGTAGGGGCCTTGCCGGAGGCCACTAGGTAGCCGGAGCCCAAAACTATAACTCGTGTGCCCCTAGGGAGACCCTAGCGCGGCGGGGAGAGGCGCAGCCTAGCTGGCTGATGCGGAGGGCGCGACCGCGTGGATCCCGGCGGCGGCACAGCCGTTCCGGTGGCCTCAAGCGACGGCGAGCGAGAGGAAAAGGCGCGTGAGCACCAGAGGTTTACCACGGACGCGGTGGCGATGTCGGTTGGGTCGGAGAACGGCCGAGGCATGCTGCCCGCGAGTGAGCAGAGAGCTCGCCGGCGCACGGTGGATGACACGGCCGTGTCATCCGCCCAAGCACGGCAGCAGCAACTCCGGGAAGGTGCGCCTGACGAAGAGGAGCTTGAGGCAAAGCCAGTGACGTAGGTTAATTGGATTCTAGGCTTTGGGTGAGTGGCAATTTGGGAGAGCGCCGTTCTGGCCTTACCTGAACCGACGGCGAGAGAACTCCCAAATTGGAGCTCCTCCCTACTTTATCTGCGAATGGGTGGGCGTGGCTAGCTGTAGCGTTGACGGGTGAACAAAGTGAGGTGTACCCGTCGGCTCAAGTGCCGCCACCGCCTAACTTGGCGGCGGCCCCGCCCGACCATGTCGGCCGAGAGGAAGCGGACTGAGACAAACTTGCGTGGTCAGGGAGTGTGGCTTCCAGTGGTTCAGTACGCGTGCGCGTGGGCTTGTTGCCAACCACGACGCAGGGAGGAACAAGCTAGGCGTCAACGCCAACAGAGGCATGGTGGCGGCGAGCGGCCAGCCGGACGGCAGGGTAGAGGCGGCTCGCGGCGTGGCATTCTCGGCTCCCAAAGATCGCGATAGAGACGGCGAGACACTTCGTGTACGCGAGTAACGTGGCAAGCGCAGCCGGGCGGGGCTCGCCAAGAAGCGGCCGCCAGACGTGGAGCACCCATACGCGGGGCAAGGCGACTCAACGCTGCGTGGTCATGCATGACCAGCAACGCCGCAGAGACAGAGCGCAACGCTGTCGGCCACGGAGGCAGGGCGGGACAACGCCGACGCGGTGCCGAGGTCAAGCCAAGCAGTAGCAGCGGGGAGCAGCCGCCTAGGCAGAGGCATGACCGCCAGCAGCGCCACTGCCGCCCCGACGCCGCAGACGCTGGCGAACGGCAGCGGCGGTGACCCGCCCCCCGTGTTCCACAGGGCGGAACAGAGGGCCTGCACGGACTTTAAAGCGAGCAGAAGAACTAAACCGCGAGGTCAAACACTAAATCAGCTCCTCCACACTACAGAGGGCACATCTAACTGCTGATCTGGGCCAAAACATGCTACGATTGCTTAACTAGATTTTGCAGAAACTGAATACCAACATGGCAGTGTCACACCAGTTTCAGAGTTGCAGAACGGCTAAGTCCTGAGCTGGAATTCGATTTGAGCTGCATTTCCGAGCTACTGGAAAAACTAGCTAACAACATTATTTTCCCGCGAAACCAATTGCATTGCCATCTATAAAAGTTATGCTACAAACTTCGTTTAGGAAAGACATGCATGTTCTATATTAATTCTACTCAAGAAAAATTGATCTTATGCCTTAAACGATATAAGGAGAAACTGAGAGTAGCTTCCGGTTAACATTTTTCTTGAGCTTGGTACGTTTAACAGAAATTGTTTTCACCCACAAACACAAGCAACAACACATAATCACGAGATTCACAGAATGATTTGGCAGGGGGTTAAGCGCGTAACACCTGGGGTGTTACATTAGGATGTCCTTGCACCGCATTACGGTTGGACCGGGAATGACGGGGGCTTGGAATCCCAGTTAGGACGGGGACCTGGAGCCCCGGGCAGGAGAAAGCAAGTTGTTCTTGTCTGTGTCTGGAATGCAGACGAGGAGTGTGTTTCGGGGTACCCAGCTGGGCGCATTGATTCGCGAATCGCCGTTCTTGAACGGTAACGACGAGGGCTTTATTCTGGCAGCGTAGTAAGAACTGGAACTTGGAGATGGAGTAAAGAATTCTGATTGCTTACCACTTGCTTGAAAGTAGTTCAGGTGCTTACCTAGAGTGGTTAGTTAATGAATTAATATTGACTGCTAAAATTTGAATATAAGGATGCACTGCTAGTAATGCTATCTTGCAAGTATAAACCCACAAGCCATATAGCCTTGCATATCCTTGGAGTCATTTTATTTCTTCCTGTCGGGTAAGTCTTGCTGAGTACAATTGAGTACTCAGGGTTTTATTTCCCCCGTTGCAGGTAACAGGTGGATGCTAGCTGCTGACTCTTGTGTGTGGAAACCTCCTAGTGGGCTCAGCGAGGAATTCCAATTACGCTACGATAGTATTTTATTTATAATCTCCTTACCAAATATTTTTATAAGAAAAACTCTATCATGATTAACATCATCCTCATGTTAACTGCTTATACTTGTCATTAAATAATTGTTTATTTCCGTTGCTATAATGTTTAGATGTTACCAGAGACAACCTGCAAGTTTAAAAATGAATCAACTTTTATCTTTGCTACACTATCATGATTCTTCTGCTGTTGTAATTCATAAGTCATACTCTGATCATATGTTAACTTAAGATATAAGAGATATAAGTTTGTTGTAAGCTTTATTCCCTTATTCGTGATCCTGATAAAAATTGTGGATT
>JADLZL010007997.1:0-48101 GCA_015844335.1 Chrysopogon serrulatus
AATATATTGCTAATTATTCAGTTCTTAGTTTATTCTAGTTGCACATTCGATATAGATGTAGTTTATGATGATTATTGTTATATGATGATAAAAGCGCTGATTCAATACTCGAGTGGGTGGGGTGGTGCGCATTATGTAGGCGTGGTGTCTAGATATATTGTGTGTACCTACGGAGGCACCACGATGTCTTGGGGTCGTGTGGTAGTCCGCGTAGGTGGCAATTGCGTTGGTTCCTCGTAGTCCACCCCGTCACGTGGGACTAGCCGAGCATGGTCGCGAAGGAGGTGACTTCGTTGTCGTAATATCCTCATTAGTTGATGCTCCTTATGATGTTTTTTCGAGTTTATTGCACTATAGATGAGAGTGTGTAGTAATGGAGTAGGCTGTAGACTTTATATTAGTAATTACATAGGTTTCTTTATTTCTAAATTGAATCTACGGGACTGCTTTACTACATTAGAGAGTCTCTATATTCTAGCTACGGAATACCATTTATCTTAATCACTCATTTATCATTTATCGTTACTATTGACTAGTTATTGCTAAAGCATAGGTGTAATAGGTTATGATAATGTTCATTTATTAATCTTAATCTTAGCAACCCACTCCTAATAGATAGAATCTTTGCTTTATCCTTTTGGCATAAAATAAATCAACGATACTCGGAATATTCACTCGGGTGAAGTGCTACAACGGGAGAATTATCGTGGCTTGCTTGGATACATTCTAATTAGAGTTATTGCGTTTAGATTATTTTATCCTTGGTTTTTGGCATCATGTTAGGGATGACAACTTAACTTAGAGTGATGTTAAAAATACCAACAAGCATTTACGGGGCGCTTCTTCGTAGCTATATTCTTCGGGGTTCGGCTCACTCGCCTAGAGCAGTATTTTGAGGTACTTTTATATTCAATATTCTGATTCAAGTAATCATTTATTCTTATTTGTTCTATAGTTTACAACTCTTTGAGTGCTTTGATCTAGTATACTAGTTTAGATTAAAGTAGTAGTTCGTAGTGTAGGCGTGGTGCCTAGGCTAGGTCTGCTTGTGAATGCCTCCTGATCGGCTGGATAGTGGTAGTCCGCATAGGTGACGGCTGCATTGGTTCCTCTGTAGTCCACTTCTCATTGGTAGGATTGGTAGGCATAAAGGTTCTTGGTAGGAGAGAACTCTGATTTCTGCTCTTATTCAGGTTACCGCCTGATTCGAACGGTTTTATACAAGGTTTATCGGTGGTTGGAACTAGAAAATAAATAGTTATCTTCTCGTTCTTGATACTTATCTTGCCTAATTGTTGGGTTAAGTTTATAGACCTGGTCATCATCACAACTGTTCCCTGTGGATACGATATTTAAAACCTCCGGGTAAAATATGACATTGGTATGATATCTGTGCGCTTACAGATAGTCTTACTTAATTTTTATTTAGTGGAGTGCAGTTAATTTATACTAACAAGCATTTTTGGCGCCGTTGCCGGGGAATGGTTTGCTGATTTTAACTTAGTTTATCTTAATCTTGTATTATACTTTTATCTTTTCCTATTTTATCCCTTTCTCTTTATTATTTTTGTGTTCATCCTTATGGATGCTTTTAATTCCATTCCTATCTGTCTTTTTGGCATGCGCCAAAGCTTTGGGCCACTAAAATCTGTAGAATCTATCATAATACCTAGCGATGAGCTGCGCCCATGTCTAATTAATATGATTCGGGATAAACCCTTCTCGGGAGAAGGTAATGAAAACCCATACTTATACCTACGAGAATTGAAAGCAGATGTGCATGCTGCGCATTCTTTGGCATGTCCAATAAGACTATTAGATGGAAGCTTTTTCTGTTCTCCTTGACTGGAAGAGCTAAACATTGGTATAATCGAGCCGTAGGGAGTACGCAAGGTGATTGAGAAATATTATGCTCTGAATTTTGTTTATATTTCTTTCCCATCCATGGAGTAGTTAACCTTTAGAAAGAGGTTCTAACTTTTAGGCAACCAGAACAAGAATCTCTTAGTACATCATAGGATCGTTTTAATGAACTTGTTACATCTGGCTCTGATCTTGGTTTTCCAAACCCCGTGCTTATTCAATATTTTTATCTGGGTATTACTAAGAGTTATCGGGAATCCCTTGATTTATCCTTTGGAGGAGCCTTTCCTTATTTGCCCATAAGTAAAGCAAGAGCTATGCTCGAAAAGGTTGCTCTAGCTAATTCTGAGCCCCCGAGGAAGAGAAGGACTCATCGCTCGAACTAGACACGGAAGTCTTGGTAGCTAAAACACAATCACTCCATTCTCAAGATTTAGCTGTCCCCACTTTGATGATTTAGACTTCCAATTAGCTAAGATGCTTGTAAATCAATACACATCAGATCTTCTCAGAATAGCATCTTGGAAAAAGTGTCGTTAATTTTCTTTCCCTCCTGAAAGACACTGGGAAGAGTTCAAGGATGGCATGTCGAGTGATGCCATAGAAGGAGAGCCAAGCCACTTAGGAATAAATTCTATCTTCTCCCTTTCTATGCCCACAGTAAATGTCTCTAAACCCATCTCTAAACCCATCCTTGACTCCAATAAACCTTCTTATGCTCTTTCTACTAAACTTCATAATGACAATAGAAATCCATTAAGACATCCCAAGAATAAGAGTCATGAAGATTATAGGAATGCCCAAGAAGAGCAACAATAATGGCAGGAATGCGTAGAACATACTAGAAATACATATGCTATTGTAAAAGAATGGATGGAAGAGGACGAAGCCTTAGAACTAGCATTTAAACTTGGTTTAAATTCAGATGGTGAGCTTAAATCAATTTCTTTAATAAACAGAACTCACCCAAGTTTAGAGAAAACTTTAGACGAGACCAACCTTGGAGACATTAATTCATGGGAAATCTTAAAAAATAAAACATTCAATAAATATCATAGGCATGCAATAATAGAGACAAACTTGTTGCCTATAGACATCCATGAAAAAATACCCTTAGAGTTTCAAAAGAGAAATCACATCGATGAGCATGGGAATTATCTTATTAACATTTCATCAACTCCATGCTCATATGAGAAATCTTACGGATCAATGAGTCTCTCTAACATTACCACACACGAGATCTTCACCCCCTTATTCTACCTGCTCATAAAATCATTGAAAGGATGGTTGTAGATGTATATGTTTATCATAAATATTATAGATCTCATTGTAATCTTGATATAGATGCACAAATGCTAGTGTTCTGGAGAAAACCACCTCACTAACTCGAAGTATAATAATTAGAAGGTTCCCAAGAATAACTTTGTGTCCCAACATAACCACTCTTAAAAAAATGAATTGAGCATAAAAATATAATTGTTTAAAATACCCAAAGGAATATTTTTGTCCCTAACCATTCCAGGCTTGAAGTGAAAGAATGAAGGATAATAACACCAGGTATATCTCATCAATCATTATGTAACATTATATTCATCCAAACTTAACTTTGCTTTGCAAAATTCAAGCTTGAGGAATGGCCTTATTTAAAAAATCCTATGTTGCTAATATTGGTTGTCTCTATCTTTATTCAATTTGTTAATCATGCTCTTTCATCTCTTTTTGAATAAATCTCTATAATGCTTTCATGTTACCTTTGTCTATGCTAGTATGTTTTGGTTTGAAAGTACTACAATTGGGTACTTTCATAGACTTTTTAAATTAAACGTGGTGCTTGGGTTAAATAGTCTATCTTAGTCAAATTAGACATGGAGTTTGGTTTGGCTTTTGATATGAAATTAGCTTATGTAGACATTGGATATTTTATTGGACTAACCCTGTAGGAAATTTTTAAAATTTGGGTAAGTCATGAGATGAATTCAATTCGAGAGATAAGACAAGGCACATCACGAACTTCACTAACTTTGCATAAGAAGACAGCTCATTCATCATGGATGGAAGAACTATGAGTATTAATGGTTCATTCACTTTATCTTCTACTGCAAGTTACTTTGCCTCGAGCCATGTCTGTATTAAACATGATCTATGCTAAAATAATATCAATACTATCTTTCCATTAGCATAGACAGAACAAAATAAAATACTGGATAAGTAACCTATGTTTAAAAGTTGTATACTTCTTCGGGTATGTGTTGTCCACTAATCATTTGCGACACATAGTAATGACTGGAGTGAAAAGAGTCAAAAGATCAAAAAGTAAAAAGATGGCAAAAGAATGAGTGCAACAGAGAAGACAAGATATTCATGAACAACTTAAGATGCAAGAGAAAGAAAAGGACCACCGGTCATTTACCCTTCATCACTTAGTGCCATCACGCTCTAATAATGAAGGTAATATCTTAAGGTAAGTGGTCACTATTCCCTTCTTGATCTTGGTATGTACATACATGAAGGCATACACATGTTAGAGTTACAACTCTAATTGATTAACCTCATTAACTCAACATGCTTTGTCCTTTAAGATTGTTCATGACATCATTCTCGTGATTTCAGTCTTAACCAAACGAATTAAAACATTATATCTTATCTTTGGTCATATGGGAATTAATACACTATGTAGAGATAGACAATCCTTTCGTTGGTTGAGCAATTTAAAACCTTTCTGCCATATAAACTTAAATACAACATTAAATACTTAATCTTTTGATCTTACCACTCATGTATACATGAACAAACTATGCAATACCAACTTCATCTTGTTCAATGTGCCTAAGAATAGAGAAAAGAAATAAATAAAGAGATAGATTTAGTTCTGTTAGTGTTTTTCCACCAGCAGAGCCCATGCACTTGATCTCTATCTTAGTTTTGTAAATAGGACAACATTTCGAGCAAAGTTTATTAATTCTACAAGTGAAGGTGTTATGAACATGCATCTTGAGCAAGAGATGCGCCACTACTATTAAAGCTCTACTTCAACCCTGTTGGCTAAACCAAAGAACAAAAGTGACATCACCATCACTAGAGGTATACAACCATCAAGACCTCCATCTCTAAGATGGGAGATATATCGAGAGTGGAAGAAGAAGTCCTGTCGGTAAATTTTAAATTCCGTACCCTTGCCATAAGGTAATATGGTAGTTATCTAATTAATTAGTATTTCTATCTACATTAATAATTTCACCTTAACATATTCATCTTTATGAATATTAAAAAGAAAATAAAAATCATTATTATTTTATTTACTACATCATAAAATATTAAAAGCCTCACGTGAATAAACTTGTGGTAACCCCTGTAGGAATATTTCTTGTGGTGGTATAAAAAAAAATAATAATAGCTCATGTATTTACTTTCTTGCATTATGAAAAGTTTTAGCCACATAAGAATAAATATTTTCTGTGGTGGCATAAAAAAATATATATACAACTATATATCATGCTAAAAACTTGTCAATTTAAAATCAACTCATAAGAATAATTAATTATTTATTGGCTGATCGCTAACCTCTAGAGTGTAATTATAGAGGAACAACATTATGACAAAGGAGAGAGTCTATCAGTGGCACCCACCGGGACCGCTGCTAGTTAGCTCACTTTAAAGATCATCAACATCAAGTATTATAAACATCTAGCTTGGGGAAGGAGCATCCTCTAATTATCAGGTAACTATGCCTAAGCGATTATTGATTCTATTTTATATAGTCATAAAATGCTAAAAATATGTAAGCACATGAAGGTTCACAATAGTATCATAGGAAAATTTAAAATATCAAAAATATATGGGCACATGAAGGTCCATGTCTTTAGAGTCTTGTGAGTCCACTAGAAATAAAAAGATGAATAACAAATTAAACCAAACAAATATACTCAGCTATTTACTAAGGTGTGATTATAAAGTGTGTCTACAATCAGTCTAGTTTAGAGTTAACTAAAAACTAGAGAACATTAAAATTTTATCTTAGAGATGATGAATAGTTGCTCTATCATAATTTCTTTCAAGTGTCTAGTTTTTAACCATGAATTCTCCTGAGTTTTGGACATAACTACTTTGATATAAAAATTTACTCCGAACCTGAAACTTGTAGAGGCATATGCTTGAGCTAAGTCTAGATAATTGATTGATATGATACATGAACGTCTAAACTGCTATTTATCTTATTCCTAGCATTACTAAGTTCTAGAGATTTATTTTGAAAACTCAAAATCTTACATGATGAGCTCTTGTATGATAAAGTTTGAATTCCTGCTAAAGCCATATATTATACATTTAGAGTTAGGAAAACCTTTGCGTATTCATGCTTTGCTCGCTTTGCATTGAGTTTAGTCAACCTTTGTTGTATACCTTATGAGAGCATTGTCATGCTTTTAAATCAAGATCACTTACGCACTCTACCCATATATGCATTACTCCTACTACTGGGATATAAGCGTAGTCATTTTTCACGTTTATCTAGATCCACCTTAAAAATGTTTTTCTCCTACCCTAGGAGTAAACACCCAAAAATATACCCTATAGAACAGCCCCTATTTAATTGCTCTAAGTTCTTATCATTATCTCTCCAATTATTTATATTCAAAGGATGCATGTGGCTATGCAAAACTATTGAAAAAAGAGAGAGAAAGGGAAGTAAAAGATGGACAAGTGTCCCAGCAATTAAAACAATGGGTACATAGATGCCCGCCTCCTAGATTAAAAAGAAGAAGAAGAAGAAGAAAAAAGAGAAGAGAGCATAAAGATAGCCCATATTTTCCCATAAAAACTCTAAGTTTTAAAGGAGGGAGTTATTTTCAAGGAGCAAAAGTAGAATTAGGATTAGCCACTAAATACCATATATACACCTATCCACCATATTCCATATACATGCACATCTTAATTTGATTGTATGCCTTGACTCTTTATGGATCTATTGTTTGACTTTACAATATATGAATTGCAAGTATGCTCATTCTTGTAGCAACTCCCGATCCAAGTTTATTAGTAATTAGACTTAGCTTGTTTGCCAAGAAACCGGCAAAAGGTAAGCTGGGGGGGTATTATTGACGGTCGGTAAGTATAAATATAACCGTCAACTATTGTATAATTTAATATAAAATGAATCGTAAAAGCATAGTTATAGGTTTTGATTCTAATGAGTTCTACGAGTTTTGGTGTTCTCACTTGTTTTATAGGAATATGTAATTTTCTATCAAATAAAAGTATCTCAAATGATGATTTGAAGTACACCATTGTGACGGGCTCGTCGAGACGATCGAAATGAACATATGATTTGCCCTATTTGGAGTCCGAAGTCAAAAAATATCAATTCTACAGCGAAACCAACACTAGAAGACTCTAGAAGATACGAGAAGGTGACTTACCGAAGGTGAGGCCCACCTACCACAGGGTGGGGCCGCCCGGCCCCAACCATGGGCCGGCTGGCGCTCTCCGGAGCCTACTCGGGACCCGCTTCGACGGACGGCTTTGCCACGGGGTTCCCGTAGCAGTTGATTCGAATCTCGGTGAATCCCGAAACTCGGCGGTTACGCTAGAGACACTCGGTTTATCCTGGTTTGAGCCCTCGTCCGTTGAGTAAAAGCTCTACTCCAGTCGGCCTTGGCCTTTTGCGTTGGATTGATGTATGATTGTGTGTTGTTACAATAATGGTGCTCGGGCTCCTTTTTATGAGAGAAAGGAGCCAGAGCTTTGATTCTAATCCTAATCGGACTAATAGAGAGAGTTCTGTTTCTATTACAGAAGTTACTTTCTAACTGTCTAACTAGGATAGAACGTCATCTACTCGGAATCGGTCCTCTTGCTTCCGTCTTGTGGACCCGTCTGGGCGGGAATCATGCCGATAAGGAACCGTCTTGGTCACGCATCGACAAGCCCCCGAGCATTTCGAAGTAGAACTCGGGAGACGACTTGTTTTCTGAGTGATGCTTTGAAGTGGTCTTCTGAAGGCTTCTTTCTTTTTGTGGTGCACCGTAGGTGCACTCATTGAGTGTAGCCCCCGAGCCTCTTGCTATTTGTTATAAATAGCTGGAGGATCTTAAGAAAAATAGAAAAAAGTTGAGGGTGTATACCCTATAGCCCCCGAGCCTTTGACCGTGTTGTTTTCGTAAAAGAAGTCGGTTGATGGCTTTTGATCTTTTAGGTCTTCTTTGAGTGCTTCTTTCCATTGTGCGCTGTAGGTACACTCAATGAGTGTAGCCCCCGAGCCTCTTGCTTGTTTGGAACAAAAAGCTGGAGGGTCTTTGAGAATAATAGAGAAAGTCCCCGAGCTTTTGCCAAGTTCTTTTGAACAAAGGCTTGTGGCTCTCTTTTGTTGATTTGTCCTTGGCTGTCCTTTATGTCTGTCTTTTATGGTTGGGTGTTGGCAGCTGGAGCATTAAAAGCTGTGCGCCTTTACTGTGAGTGGATATCTGCAGGATATGCCTGTTTGCTGCGCTCTTTACTGCCCATCTTTAAGTCTTATCAGCGTTTTCTCCGTCCGGGTGAACTTGGTCTATGTACGCCGATCTTGTCCTATAAATAGGTCTTTCCTTTCAGTTGTTCTCAGGACTTTGAAGCGTGCTACTTTCCGTTCTTGTGAAGATGATTGTTTGTGAGATGGATCAGCCCCCGAGCTTCTTTCTTTTTCTTCTAGTATGGTCTTTTTAGTGGGTAGAAGAATTCTTGAGATAGGGATTAGAGGCAGACTAGTTCCGCAGTAGCATTGTGATTGGGTCATTTTGCAGTCTCAGTTCTTCTTTTCCACTTAGCCAGACATATGTTCTATGTGGGAAGGTTGCCGATCCGCACGGTCCTTTAGTTGTTCGGTGCAGATCAGTAGCCGGCCGACATAGAACTGGAGCTGTCTTGTTCATATTGGGTCTGATTCAACTTGTGGCTGGAGAGGCCCGATGTGATGCTTGATAAACCAGTGCTACTGATGGTGAATCTTGGATACACTGTGTTGGTGTATCTAGGTTGCTTTGGATCTACTCGGCAATAGCTATCACCTTGATTGTCTGGAGATTCTGCGTAGTTTTCTATGGCAGAATTCTATGGGGTTCCTTGTAGCTGTTGTTTTAATTTTCTTCTGAATTCGATGGGTCTTGTAAGACTTGTATCCTTGTACCTTGTAAGTTCTGATGAAAATATAAGTTTCTATCTGAGTCCGAGTTGTTTGAGCTTAGAATGCTGATTGTCCGCCTTCGTGCCGACTTGTTTTGGGTTTGAAAAATTGAATGTTTCGCAACCCTGGCTCCATTTGCGTCGGGATCTTTCTTATCTTCTCTCTATAACGGGGTCAAATCTTACCGTTGGTGTGTAATGGGATTAAGACCGTTATCCTAGGTTTTAGGGAGTTTAATGAGTCCTTTCCGTTATTATGCCATGTGTCCGTTTGGCCTTTTTATCGTTACTCTGTTAAATGGGCCTTAAGTCGGGCCTTTCCTTAGCTTATAAATTGGGGGTCTAGGGTGACTGTTTTTCTTCTTCACCTTGCTTCCGTATTCTGAAACCCTAGAAAAAATCCCCAATCTGTTCTTGCTGCTTGTTCTCGCCGTGCGCCTTCATTTTGGCTCCTGTTGCTTGGTCGTTGTATGGGGAAGAAGACTGCGAGCAAGAAGCAGGTCGTAGACAAGCCTGTTCTTGAGGAGGAAGTTGACGAGTTGCTGAATCCGGAGTTTGCTGCGATGAAGGCAACCGCGAAGTCGTTCCCTGCCTCGACTACCCAAGAGAAGCATCTGGCTGAGTTGGAGGAGTTGGGGATGATCCAGTCCAAGGATTTGGCCGGCTGGTCTGTGCCTGGTAAGCATCGTGTTCCTGTCCCTCGCCCTAGGGAGATTGTGCTTTTTGTTTCTTTTGTTCGCGCCGGGCTCTGCCTTCCGGCGTGTTCTTTTCTTCACAATTTTCTTCGCTACTTCTGCGTCTCTCTTCATGATCTCACTCCGAATGGGATTCTTCATCTTTGTTTTTGTTCACTTCTGTGAGACTTTCCTTGGCATCTCTCCTTCTTTGAATCTGTTCTGCTTTCTTTTCCGCCTTAAGCCGCAGCCCCGTTTAGATTCCCTCCATGCCCTTGGTGGATGTGGGATTCAGTTTCGGCAGGGGCGTAAGTCGAGCCACTTTTTTGAGTATGATCTTGTTGAGTCCGTGAAGGACTGGCGCTCCGAGTGGTTTTATGCTGGGAATCTTAGTGGTGGTAACGCTGGTCCAGTTCTTGAGACTTACTCTGGAGTTTCGCCTGTTCCTAATGATCGGTGGGAGAAGGAGCAGCTTAGTGCTGCCGAGTTGTTGCTGCTTCAGCCGCTCTTTGATAGGATTAGCTATCTTAAGCAGAACGGTTTATCAGCCTTTGCTATAGTGGCTAGCTATCTTCGTCGCCGGGTACAACCTTTGAAGGCTCGGGAGCATTTGGGCTTCGAGTACTCTGGTGCTGAACATCCATCTCGGATGGTGGCCACTACCGAGTTGACTGATGGTAAGGTGCTTCTGCATCTTAAGAAGATTCTGAAGGGGGCCACGGTAGTCCCGATGATTGGTTTTGAGTATTCCGCTGCCAATCCTCCCCCTGCTGTAAGTGTATTACTTTTTTTTGTTCTATGTTCTGAGTACTTTTTTTTTATTTTTCTGACTAGTTTTTGTATCTTTGTAGTCTTTTGGCAGGGGGTTTGATGTTGACGCATCTCTCTTTGTTGATGGAAAGATTGCTCCTCTTCCGGCGCCTTCGGCTGTTAGCCATCAAGTGATTGATGGTCGGGTTATTTTGCCAGGAGTTTCTGTGGAGGAGCCTGCTCTTCAGTATGCCCCTTACTAGCCTGTAGCCGTTCCTCGAGTTACTCGCTCGTCTGGGAAGAGGTCTGCGGCTGGGGGGACTTCTTCTTCTGCATCTCGGAAGCGGGCGCGTACTTCTTCACCTCAGCCCTCAAGTAACATTCTGATGGGTGAGAAATTTCTTTATCCTATCGTGTTTTTGTTTTTGTGAGTTGTCTGATTTTCCTTTCTTAGTAGATGGTAGTGTAGTCCTCCTGTTCGAGGATGAAAGTGAGGAGGTTGATGAGTCTCCCCTTATTCGTCGGTACATTCTTTTTTGCTTTTGCTTTTAGATCTGGAGTAGATATATTTTTTCTTTTATCTTGTTTGACTTTTGGCTTGTCTCTGTAGCCCCCGGGGAGCTTCTATTTCTCTTTCGGACTTGGGGGTCTCGCCGGGTTCTTCCTCTTCTGCTGCTGAGTTGTTGGGCGTCCTGAATGAGGTCATGCTGCCTCTGCCTTCTCGGCCTCTTCTTACTCTCCGGCGTGCTCCCCGGTAAGGGTTCTTTTCTTTGTGTTCTTTTCCTTTTCTATGTTTTCTGGTCTTAGTTTTTTGACTTTGTAGGTCGACTGCTGCTGTTTCTTCAACTCCGGCTTCTGATTCTGAGAAGGCCGTGAGTGTGGAAGTTGCGGGTCAGGTACCTCCCGTACCTGATTCTCAACTGGCCGTGGAGTCGCCTCTGGTGGTGGCAGAGGTGGTAGCTGCTTCTTCTGTGGCTGTAACTTCTGCGCTTCCAGCCGCAGATGTCACCGTGGCTGCGACTTCGGGAGGAGAGCTGCCTATTGCTCAACCCCTGACTTCTTCTTGTCATTGGGTTGGATGTTCTTCTCCTTTGTCTTCTTCTCCTGCTCCGTGAGATTTGATTCATGATGCAAAGTTGGTGCAGGAGCTGGAGGTGGAGTTTGATCCGAGTTCTCGCCTGAGGGGACTTGAGTCCGAGTGGAACTCTGTCCAGGCTTCGGTGCATTCTTTTGCTCAACGATTCCAGGTGAGTTCTGAATTTATTGTTTTTTCTTATGTCCTTTTTGTTGTTTTGGACTTTCTTTTTCTGATTTCCTTTCCGTTGCAGGATTATGTCAGTGATTCTGATCTCTTTTTTGGCTCAACCGAGTCGCAAAATAAGTTATTGGAAGAGCTGGCTTCTTTGAAATCTGAGCTTGAAGTGGAGCGCCAAGGACGCCAATCTTTGGAGACTGCTTTGAGGGCTCAGATTGCTGAGGCTGAGCGGCAGAAATCGGCTGCCTTTGATTCTGAGAAGGATTCTTCGAGGAAGCTGAAGTTTCTTGATAAAGATTTCCAAGGTACTTTTATATTTCCATTGTATGCTTGTCTTTTTGATATTCTTTCTTTGCTGACTTCTTGTTTGTTTTGAAGCTTTGAAGAAAAAGTACTCGAAAGAGACTGAAGCTTTGAAGCTTGAAGTGAAGACCTTCTGTAATGAGTCGGAGAAGGTAAAGGAAAATGCTGAAGAAGTCTTTGTCAGAGCTCAGCTAATTAGGCGTGGTGCTGATCGGGATCGTTTGCAGGCCAAGGCATCGGTAGAAGACTTGTCATGTCGCTTGAAGGCTTCAGAAGAGAGGTGGTCGGCCCTTTGGGATTCTTTCCGGGGGTTGCTGATGTGCTTTGGAAACCTCAAGATACCGGCCTGACTTGGGTTCAATTCTTGCCTCTGCTGCCTGGTCGAGTTGCTAGCTTTGTGAAGGAAGGTATTCAAGTCGGCCTTCAAGGCGTCTTGGGGCGAATTCGGTTGATTGATCCGAATTTGCCTCTTGAGAGGATCTTGGATGGCACAGAAAGTCCTGAAGCTGAGCAAGCCCTTTCTCAGGCTGAAGCTGCCGTCTTGGGTTTAGCCCAGCAATTTGTAGAACTCGTAGAGATAGATGTTACACCTGTGGGTGGTGGCCAGCAGTAGTCTTCTTTATTGTAAGGATGCTTTGTGCCTTTCTAAGGCTTTTTGTATAAAAATTCTTTGCTTTGCCTTTTATTTTGATCTTTGTTTATGATCTTGATCATGGATCTTTGTACGAATTCTTATTACAAGTCGGATGAGTTATATCTACTCTTATCGAGTTTCGAGTCGTTAGTATGTTTTTGGACCGTAGGCCCTCATCCAAGTTCTGTAGTTTAGAAATCAGGACAGGTCGAGCTATCTTTTGCTCTCATCTAGGTCTAAAAAGAAGCTTAGGATATTTCGGACCGTGGGTCCTCATCCAAGTTCTGTAAATTTAGAAGTCGGGATAGTGTCGAGCTATCTTTTTGCTCTCATCTAGGTCTGAAAAGACGCTAGGATATTTCAGACCGTGGGCCTTCATCCGAGTTCTGTAAATTTAGAAGTCAGGATAAGTCGAGCTATCTTTTTACTCTCATCTAGGTCTGAAAAGACGCTAGGATATTTCGGACCGTGGGCCCTCATCCGAGTTCTGTAAATTTAGAAGTCGGGATAAGTCGAGCTATCTTTTTGCTCTCATCTAGGTCTGAAAAGACCCTAGGATATTTCGGACCGTGGGCCCTCATCCGGGCTCTGTAAATTTAGAAATCAGGATAAGTCGAGCTATCTTTTTGCTCTCATCTAGGTCTAAAAAGAGACTAGGATATTTCGGACCGTGGGCCCTCATCCGATTTCTGTAAATTTAGAAGTCAGGATAGATCAAGCTATCTTTTTGCTCTCATCTACGTCTGAAAAGACGCTAGGATAATCTGGATTGTAAACTTTCTTTGATGAACGAAATTTTATTGAAAAAGGAAGTACAGGTTACAGTGCCTTTTTGTTTTTGGTCATGCAAAGAATCGTCGTAGTTGGGAGATGTGCCAAGAGTTCTTTATTGGTAATCCATCCTCTGTCATTAACTCGTAAGACCCTGGTCCTGTTACTTTTGCTACTATGAAAGGATCTTCCCAAGGACTGAGAAGTTTGTGTCTTTGTCTTGTTTTCTGAATTCTTGGGAGGACCGGGTCTCTGTTTGCAAGCTTCTAGGTTGAATGCTTTTATCATAATGTCTTCTTAGTCCTTGCATGTATCTTGCTGATTGTAATGTTGCATTGATTCTGATTTCCTCCATGCTGTCGATTTCTAGTTTTCTTGTTTCCTCCGCTTCTCTGTTGTTATATTGTTCAATTTTGGGAGATGTCCATATCAAGTCTGTTGGTAGTACGGCTTCTGATCCGTAAACTAAGAAAAAGGTGAGTAGCCAGTTGCTCTGCTAATTTGAGTTCTTAGTCCCCGGACTAATTTTGGTAGCTCATCTATCCATTTTGATCCGTAATCTTTAAGATCTTCATATAATCTTGGTTTTAATCCAGCCAGAATGAGGCCGTTGGCCCTTTTGACTTGTCTGTTTGCTTGTGGATGAGTGACTGATGCGTAATCTATGCTAAATCCATAATCCTGTGTCCAACTTTTAAATTCATTGACTGTGAAAGGTGATCCCAGATCTGTGATTATTCTGTTTGGCATTCTAAATTTATGCATGATTTCTTGGATGAATTCTTGTGCTTTGGCTGAACTGTATTTTATCAAAGGCTTGTATTCTATCCATTTGGTAAACTTGTCAATAGCCATGAAAATGTACTCGAATCCTCTTTTTGATTTCTTGAGTAGTCTGACTTGATCAAGTCCCCAGCATGAAAATGGCCATGCGGGAGGAATACATATCAGATTGTGAGCTGGAACATGGGCTTGTCTGTCGGTGTTTAGCCATCGATAGCCTGCCACGAGGTTCCCGTAGCAGTTGATTTGGATCTCGGCGAATACTAGAACTCGGCGGTTACACAAGAGATACCCGGTTTATCCTGGTTCGAGTCCTCGTCGTCGAGTAAAAGCTCTACTCCAGTCGGCATTGGCCTTTTGCAATGGATTTATGTATGATTGTCTGTTGTTGTCGCTTGTTACAAAAAGGATGCTCTGGCCTCTTTTTATGAGGGAAAAGAGACAGAGCTTTGGTTCTAATCCTAGTCGGACTAATCAGAGAGAGTTCTGTTCCTATTATAAAAGGGACTTGCTATCTGTCTAACTAGGAAATGACGTCTTCTACTCAGAATCGGTCCTTCTGTCTCTATCTGGTGGGTCCGTCCTAATGGGAGTCACGTTGATGGGGAACCGTCTTGGTCCCGCATCGACAAGACCCCGAGCATTTCGAAGTAGAACTCGGGAGACGACTTGTTTCATGAGTGATGCTTTAAAGTGGTCTTTCTTGAAGCCTTTCTTCTTTTCTGTTATGCACCATAGGTGCGCTCATTGAGTGTAGCCCTCGAGCCTCTTGCTATTTATTTATAAATAGTTGGAGGTTCTTGAAAGATTTAGAAAAAAGTTGAGGGTGTATACCCTGCTGTCGTGCGTCTACAGGTGCACTCAATGAGTGAAGCCCCCGAGCCTCTTGCTTTTTGGGACAAAGAGCTGGAGGATCTTGAGTAGAATAATGACTTAAAATTGTAGCCCCCGAGCCTTCTCCGAGTTCTTTCTGTGCAGGCATTGGACAAGGGCCCGTGACTTTCTTTTGATGGTTTGTTCTTTTACTGTAGCTTTATGTTTTCCTCTTTATGGCTGGGCGTTGGCAGCTGGTGCAGTAAAGGCTATATGCTTTTACTACGAGGGGATATTCTCTGGATATTCTCCTTTACTGCACTATTTACTGTCCTCTTTTTAGTCTTATCAGTGTCTTTCTGTCTTGGTGGACTTGGTCCATGTACGCTGATTTTGTCCTATAAATAGGTCTTCTTTCTTCTTGGTCTTTCAGGATCTTGAAGTTTGTTGCCTTCTGTTCTTGTGAGGATGATTGTTTGTGAGATGGATCAGCCCCCGGGCTTCTTTCCTTTTCTTCCACTATGGTCTTTTTAGTGGGTAGAAAATTCTTGAGATAGGGATTAAAGGCAGACTAATCCCGGAGTAGCATTGTGTTTGGAGGCTCGTTCTGATAGGTACAAGAAGTCTTGAGATGTGCCTCGTGCTGGGCCATTTTGCAGTCTCAGTTCTTCTTTTCCACTCCGCTAGACATTTGCTCTGCGTGGGAGGGTTGTCGAGCCGCACTGTCCTCTAGCTGTGCGGTGCAAATCAGCGACCGCCCAACGGAGAGCTAGAGCCCTCTTGTTCACATGGGGTCCGATTCAACTTGTGGCTGGAGAGGCCCGATGTGATGCTTGAGAAGTCAGTGCTACTTTTGGTGATCTTGAATGCACTGTGTTGGTGTATCTAGGTTGCTTTGGATCTGCTCGGCCAGGACTATCTCAGAGGTAGTCTGGGTCGGCAACGGCTATCACCTTGGTTGCCTAGGGGTTCTGCGTAATTGTTTTCTATGACAGAATTCTACTGGGTTCCTTGTAGCTGTTGCTTTAGTTTTCTTCTGAATTCGATGGGTCTTATAAGACTTGTATCCTTGTATCTTGATGAGAGTATGAATTACTATCTGGATCTGAGTTGTTTGAAACTATATCTGTTGGTTGTCTGCCTTCGAGCCGACTTGTTTTTTGATAACGACTGGTTGTCTATCTCCAAGCCGACTTGTTTTTGATAAGCCTGGTTGTCAGCCTCCGAGCTGACTTGTTTTTGGTACCATAGGCTTCAGTGGTGCTGGGTTTTTTGTCACCGTTGTAACGGTTCAGAATGTTACCATTGGCCAGTGACGGGATAGAGACCGTTATCCTGGATTTTACTGGGCCTTTCCGTTATTACGCCATGTGTCCGTTGGCCTTTTACCATTGTTTTGTTGAATGGGCCCTAAGCCAGGCCCTTGTTCCTTCTTATAAATTGGTGGTTTAGGGTAACTGTTCTTCTCCTTCGCTCCGCCTCCGCATCTTGAAACCCTAGAAAAAATCCCCAATCTTGGTTGCTTGTCCTTGCTTCCTGCTCCTTCCTTTGCTCTTGAGGTTTTGGCCGTTGCATGGGCAGAAAGAAGGCTACGAGCAAGAAGTTGGCTGCTGACAAGCCTGTTCTTGAGGAGGAGGTTGACGAGCAGCTGAATCCTGAGTACGCCGCGATGAAGACGATGGCAAAATTGTTCCCTGCTCCGACTACCCAGGAGAAGCACCTGATTGAGTTAGAGGAGTGGGGGATGATTCAGTCCAAGGAGCTAGCTGGGTGGTCTGTTCCTAGTGAGCATCGTATCCCTGTTCCTCGCCCTGGCGAGATTGTTTTTGTCTCCTTCGTTCGTGCCGGTCTTTGCCTTCCGGCGTGTACTTTCCTTCATAATTTCCTTCATTTTTTCTGTGTCTCTCTTCATGATCTCACTGCTAATGGGATCCTTCATCTTTCTGTTTTTGTCCATTTCTATGAAACTTTTCTTCGCATCCCTCCTTTGAATCTGTTTCGCTTTCTTTTCTGTCTTAAGCCGCAGCCCCGCTCGGATTGCATCCATGCCCTTGGTGGATGCGGGATCCAATTCCGGTAGGGGCGTAAATCGAGTCATTTCTTCGAGTACGATCTTGTTGAGTCTGTAAAGGATTGGCGTTCCGAGTGGCTTTATGCTGGCAATCTTGTTGGCGCTGTTGCCCTAGCTCTTACAACCTTCTCTGGAGTTCCGCCCATTTCTAATGATCGGTGGGAGAAAGAACAACTTAGTGCTGATGAGTTATCTCTGCTTCAGTCGCTTTTTAATAGGATTAGTTATTTGAAGCAGAACGGCTTGTCAGGCTTTGCTATAGTAGCTAGTTATCTTTGTCGCCGAGTACAGCCAATGAAGGCTCGGGAGCATTTTGGCTTCGAGTACTCTGGTGCCGAAGACCCATCTCGGATGGTGGCTACTATCGAGTTGTCTGAGGATGAGGTGTTTCTGTGCCTCAAGAGAATTTTGAAGGGTGTTGTGGTAGTCCCGACGACCAAGTTCGAGTACTCTGCCGGGAATCCTCCTCCTGCTGTAAGTCTTCTGTTATCTTTGTTCTTGTACCTCCGAGTACTTTCGACTCTGACTTGTGCCTATGTCCTTGTAGCCTTTTGGCAGGGATTTTAATGCTGATGCTTCTCTCTTTGTTGATGGAGAGATAGCTCCTCTTCTGGCTCTTCCTACTGTTAGTCATGCAGTTGTTGAGGGCCGACTTGTTTTGCTGGGGGGTTTCTGAAAAGAAACCCTCTCTTCAATATGCTCCCTACCAGCCGGTGCCGCTTCCTTGAGCTACTTGTTCGGGTGGAAAGAGGTCTACGACTGGCGGGCTTCTTCTTCTGCGCCACGAAAATGGGCACGTTCTTCTTCTCCTCAGCCTTCAGGTAATATTCTGATAGGTGAGAAATTTCTTTAGTCTGACTTATTTTATTTGTATGCGTTGTCTTGACCCTTTCTTTCTTTGTAGACGGCAATCCAGTCCCTCTTTTTGAAGATGAGGCTGAAGACGTCGATGATTCTCCTCTTCTTCGTCGGTCTGTTCTCTCGCCTGATCTTTTCATGATCTAGAGTAGACTTTCCCCTTTTGCCTTGTTGATTTTTGTTTTGTTTTTGTAGCCCCCGGGGGACTTTGACTTCCTCCCCGGATCTGGGGTCCTTACCGGGTCCTTCCCCCTCTTCGGTTGAGTTGCTGGCGGGCCTAAATGAGGTCATGCTGCCTCCGCCTCCTCGTCCTCTCCTGGCTGTACGGCGAGCTCCCCGGTGAGTATGTTACCTCCGAGTTCTCTTTCATTCTCTTTTCTGTTTTTGTCTTAGCTTGGTTCTTGTAGGCTGTCTACTGTGGCCCCTTCTACTTCAGCTTTTGATTCAGAGAAGACCACGAGTGTAGATATGGTGGGTCAGGTGTCCTCTGCGTCTGATCCTCATCCAGCTGTGGAGTCTGCCTTGGTTGTGGCGGAAGTGGTGCCTGCTTCTTCTGCTGCTGCGACTACTTCGCTTCCTGTTGCGGAAGTTGTCGTCACTTCAGGGGGAGAGCAGCTACGTCTTGCTCAGCCCTTGTCTTCTTCACGTCCTCTGGTTGGATGTTCTTCTCCTTTGTCTCCTCCTCTCGCTCCTTGGGATGTGATTCATGATATGAAGTTGGTGCAGGAGTTGGAGGCAGAGTTTGATCCGAGTTCTCGCTTGCGAGGACTTGAGTCTGAATGGGGCTCAGTTCAAGCCTCAATTCAGTCTTTTGCTCATCGGTTCCAGGTGAGTTCTTTTATGCTTTATTTATCATTTTGGATATTCTTCTTTTCTGATTGCCTTGATCTTTTTGCTTTGTAGAGTTTTGTCAGTGATTCTGACGTCTTTTTTGGCTCGACTGAGTCACAAAAGATGTTGTTGGAAGAGCTGGCTTCTTTAAAGTCTGAGCTTGACGCTGAGCGTGAAGGACGCCAGCAATCAGAGAGTGCCTTGCAGGCCCAGATCGTTGAAGCCAAGCGGCAGAAGTCGGCTGTTGTAGAAGCTGAGAAGGATACTTCGAGGAAGCTTAAAATTCTAAATAGTGATTTCCAGGGTAACTTTTCTTGCTGTCTTTATGCCTCGTTTACTTGGTATTATCTCTTGCCGACTTCTTTTGCCTTGTTTTTGAAGCTCTAAAGTACTCTGAGGAGACTGAGGCTTTGAAGCTTTAGGTAAAGACCTTCTGCAACGAGTCGGAGAAGGTAAAAGAAGATGCTGAAGAAGTCCTTGCCAGAGCTCAGTTGATTAGGCGTGGCGCTAATCGAGATCTTTTGCAGGCCAAGTCGTCAGTGGAGGACTTGTCGGCCCGACTTAAGGCCTCGGAGGAGAAGTGGGAGGTTCTCTGGAACTCTGTTCGGAAACTTGCCGGTATGCTGAGGAAGCCTGAAGATGCCGGCTTGACCTGGGTTCAGTTTCTTCCTCGGCTGTCCACCCGGCTTGTCGGCTTGGTGAAGGAGGGGATCCTGGTTGGCGTCCAAGGCGTCTTGGGGCGTATTCGGTTGATTAATCCGGATGTGCCCCTTGAGAGGATCTTGGAAGGTGCAGCGACCCTCGAGGCTGAACAAGCTCTTACCCAAGCTGAAGCTGCCGTCCTAGATTTGGCTCGACAATTTGTTGAGCTTGTAGAGGTAGATTCTGTAGTTGTGGGTGATAATCCCCCCGCAGTAATACTTTATGCCTTTCTTGAGGCATTTTGTATAAACTCTTTGTCTTTTCGACATGTTTCACAAATGGGTTGAAAGTAGTGTTCTTGCTTTCATCTGAAAGTTCTTCGAATTCTTGTTTGGTAAATCGAGCTTGCTTCTTGCTCTCATCTAGGTCTGCGGAGACGCTAGTGTATTCGGACCGTAGGCCCTCATCCGAGTTCTGTAGCCTAGAAGTCGAGATTGGTCGAGCCATTTTTGCTCTCATCTAATTCTAAAAAGAAGCTAGGATATTTCAGACCGTAGGCCGTCATCCGAGTTCTGTAGCCTAGAAGTCGGGATAGGTCAAGCCGTCTTTGCTCTCATCTAGTTCTGAAAAGAAGCTAGGATTTTTTGGACCGTAGGCCCTCATCCGAGTTCTGTGTTCTAGAAGTCGGGATAGGTCGAGCTTTCTTTGCTCTCATCTAGTTCTGAAAAGAAGCTAGGACATTTCGGACCGTAGGCCCTCATCTAAATTCTGTTATCTAGAAGTCGGGATAGGTCGAGCTTTCTTTGCTCTCATCTAGTTCTGAAAAGAAGCTAGGACATTCCGGACCGTAGGCCCTCATCCAAGTTCTGTTATCTAGAAGCCGGGATAGGTCGAACTATCTTTGCTCTCATCTAGTTCTAAAAAGAAGCTAGGATTTTCGGACCGTAGGCCCTCATCCGAGTTCTGTTTTCTAGAAGTCGGGATAGGTCGAGCTTTCTTTGCTCTCATCTAGTTCTGAAAAGAAGCTAGGATATTTCGGACCGTAGGCCCTCATCCGAGTTCTGTTATCTAGAAGTCGGGATAGGTTGAGCTATCTTTGCTCTCATCTAGTTCTAAAAAGAAGCTAGGATAAGTTCCTTCTGAATGGAGATTTCATTGATAATTCGAGGTACATTGATCTTGAATTTATGCAAAGAATCATCGTAGCTGGGATATGTGCCATGAGTTCTTTACTGGCGCTCCATCTTCGGTCATTCGCTCGTAAGAACCTGGTCCCGTTACTTTTGCTATTATGAAAGGTCCCTCCCAAGGACTGAGTAGTTTATGCCTTCCATCTAGTTTCTGGATTCTTCGAAGGACCAGGTCTTCAGCTTGTAGGCTTCTTGGCTGTATGCTTTTGTCATAATGTCTTCTTAATCTTTACATGTATCTTGCTGATTGTAATGTTGCATTGATTCTGACTTCTTCTAGACTGTCAATTTCTAGTCTTCTTGTTTCTTCTGCCTCTCCTTCGTTGTATTGTTCAATCTTTAGAGATGTCCAGATTAAATCTGCTGGTAGTATGGCTTCTGACCTGTAGACCAGAAAGAAAGTTGAGTAGCCGGTAGCTCTGCTTATTTGAGTTCTTAGTCCTCAGACTACTTTTGGTAGCTCGTCTATCCATTTTGATCCATAGTCTTTCAGATCTTCATATAATCTTGGTTTTAAACCGGCTAGTATGAGGCCGTTGGCCCTCTCGACTTGTCTATTTGCTTGTGGATGAGCGACTGATGTGTAGTCTATGCTAAAACCGCAGTCTTGTGCCCAGCTCTTGAATTCATTGGCTGTGAAAGGTGATCCTAGGTCTATGATTATCCTGTTTGGCATCCCAAATCTGTGCATTATTTCTTGAATAAATTCCTATGCTTTGGCCGAACTGTATTTTACCAAAGGTTTGTACTCTATCTATTTGGTAAATTTATCAATGGCCACGAAGATGTATTCAAATCCCCCTTTAGATTTCTTGAGTGGTCCGACTTGATCAAACCCCCAGCATGAAAACGGCCATGTAGGTGGAATGCAAATCAGATTATGAGCTAGAACATGTGCTTGTCTTATGAACATCTAGCAGTTTTTGTAGTGTTTGACCAATTCTTCGGCGTCTTTTAGCGTTGTTGGCCAATAGAATCCTGATCGAAATATTTTTCCGATTAGTGTTCTTGAAGATGCATGATTTCCGCAGCATTCTTGAAGATGCATGATTTCCGCAGCATCCTGAGTGCATTTCTAGTAATATTTCCTTTCCTTCTGATGTTGGAACACATTTTAATAGTACTCGATGATCTTTGCTCTCTTGTAGAGATTATTTCCTATCGGGCGTAGTTTTTGCTTCTTCGATAACCTGAGTTGCTTCATTTTTTTATTGTCCGCGCTTTTTTTCTTTGATGTAATCTATGTGTTAACTCTGGATTTTGGTAAAGGCCGAGAAGATGACAGGTGGGCCAGTGCAACAAGCGCACGGGGAGGCAAGTGTTCAGAGCATTCGGCAACACCTGCGCAATCGGCTAACTTTAAGTGATTCGGCAACGCTTGTGCGGTCGGCTGACTCTGGACGATTCGACAAGCATTCGTGCGGTCGGCTATCCTTGGAGGCGGTGACTCCGTTCGGGAAGTAAAAGGTGGCAAGCAGAAAACCGAATAGAAGGCGAGGAACGTGATAATCGAGGACTCCAAGGAGGATTAAAGCTAGGAGTCGCCATACTTTTGAGTTACCTTTAATATATTGTAATCGTGATCTCTTAGGATTCATGTTATGTCCGGGGTATAAATATAAGCCCTCGACCATTGTAAAGAATATACACAATCAAATCAATACAACCGGCCCCGTGCCAAGTTTCGAGTCCTTTGTCGTGTCGTCGAGTTTCTTCGAGAGGAGCCATCGATCCGTCGACCTCCGTAAGTACCGACAACCTTGCTATCATGTCTAGTATCATACGGTGGATTTAGATTTTGATGCAAGTAGTCTTGTTTATCTCGACTGGATGGCCGTGCGGTAGGCGTCTGCTTGATGATCAAGAAGTCTTTGTTTACGCTTTGTTTATCTCGACTAGATGGCCGTGCGGCAGGCGTCCGCTTGGTAGCTTAGCGAAGCAAGACAGTTATCGGCTTTATTAGATTTGGCAAGATCTAATAGATTCATTAAGTTATCATGTGTTGCATGTCTTTAATGTTTATGTTTTTGTAACACTCTTTGCCCAATCTAGATTGATTAGTTTCGGCTCTTTATCTTTATAGATCTATTTGCTCTTTAAATGTCTTTATCCTCATGTTGTCGTGATAAGTAGATCATATGCTTATATAGCCGAATCAGATCAATCCAGATTGTTACATGTTGCGGGTTCTTACATGTCAAGTGCGTTTCAATCATAATAAAGCTGAGTGTCGTGCGGCGGATACAAGTTTTTATTAGGTTTGCTCGCGCTAGCTTGTATGTTCCTTCTTCATGGACCCCGAGTCAGCTAGTCTGCTGATCTTGGTTATGCTTCAATTCGTAATTAACTTTCACTTGTTCAAACATGTCTTTTCATGCACGTGTGATCGACAATCGATGCTTTACGTGTTACGTCTTTATATCAACCGAATGAATCACATGCATGATTGGCGCAGGCGGCTCTTATAGTATGTATGTCGCCGTAAGTGGCCCGAGGGCCGTATATACGGAGGCTATGCGGGTCTCACCCAAAGACGTTCCAATTTTGTATTTAACGATCTTTATCCCTTGTCAGTTTTCAGGTCAAACTGACTGGCACGCTTCCGGATCTCCAAACCGTCCGGGCACCCGATTGAAGCCACGCTTTTCGGCTTGCTGTGTGTGAGGCACAGAGCGTCACGTTTTGTGTCAACACACTTTTTGGCACGCCCGGTGGGACCCCGTTGTTCAAGATGTCTGAAATCAACAACAATCATGTTCTGGATGTAACTTTGGATGAATTGCCAGAGAATTCAAGGGAGTTGGTGCAACAAGCATGTGATCAGTTTCGGCATAAGTGTTTGATGTCCTTCTCCAAGAACAAAAGCAATAAGGTCTTCCAGAAGCAATCGTTGCCAAGGGTTCTTCTTCTACATCAATCTGATTACACTGAAGAAGAAGAGGCTCAAAAGGTGTCAGAGTTGGTTCACAAAGCTCTGAGAGAAACTATTACAAATCATAACATAGCTTTCTTGAACACCTTTCGTGAAATTATGGTTAGTACTTTCGGCCCAACGGCTGATAAGTATTTTGAAGAGAATGCAGGTCCAATCCGCGGACCAGCGCTTTTCAATCCACCAAAGTACCAAGAAAAGCCTGCTTGGAGATGAGGGAGCATCTGGCTCAAATAAAGGTGAAACAGCACTTCATGAGAGACAACAGCCTCCTACTTATGGCCAGGTGACATTTGGTACAACGGGAGACGTACCCCCATCAGCTTTCAAAGTATCTCCAGCATCAAACAGATTGCAGAGGAATATGTATGGAGATGGATATCAGGAGTTCTTGATTATACCGCCTCGGATGCTTTACCGAATCCGGGGTACAAAAGTGCATCAGGAATACCTTACGGAAGGCAAACACGTGGAACTCCGAATTCAGACGTAGATCCGATAATGCACAGGATGGCTGATATGATGCAGCATCAGTTCGGCCTGAAACCAAAGAATCAGTCTTATTCTTATAAGTCTCCTTATCCGGAATGGTACAATAGAGTGACACTTCCTCCAAGGGTGAAGCCTCCAACAGACTTGACTAAGTTTTCTGGTCAAGATGACACTAGCACCTTGGAGCATATCAGTCGATACTTGATGCAGCTTGGGGAAGCCTCCACAGATGAAGCTTGGAGGATTCGGTATTTCTCTTTGTCTCTCACAGGGCCAGCTTTTACATGGTTTACCTCATTGCCAGCCCATTCCATTGGTACGTGGGCAGAGCTAGAACAGAAGTTTCATGCGTACTTCTTCACTGGCACTAACGAGAAGAAGCTGGTCGACCTCATGAGTCTGAGACAGAGAGCTAATGAGACACCGCAGGAGTATCTTCGCAGGTTTAGAGAAACCAAGAACATTTGCTATTCGTTGAACTTACGGATGATCGGTTGCCTGGGATGGCGATAGCGTGCATGCAGCCGAATGTTAGAGAAAAGCTGTTCGGCATGGAGTTTGATGACCTTGGTCAACTCTCACAGCGACTGGCCGCTATGAGTAATCAAGCTCAGGGGTTCAAGAGAGATAACCGCTTCCAAAAGGGAAATGTTGCCAGTGAAATATATCAAAGTTTTCTGGAAGAAGCGGCTGAATATGATGATGATGACAAGATAGCTGCAGCTAAATTGACTTAGGCAAAGGAGCCTACTCAAGTTAGCCAGCGCTGGTTGAGGCAACAAAAAGGAACTTATGACTTTGATGTCTCCAAGTCTGACAAGCTCTTTGATCTGTTAGTAAGGGAAGGACGCATTAAACTGCTAGATGGACATCCTATGCTGCGTCCTGAAGGAGTGAAAGATAAGAAGTATTGTGGGTATCACAACACTAATTCTCACTCCATCAATGATTGCCGAGTGTTCAGAGTGCGGATTCAAAAGGCTATCTAGGAGGGACATCTGAAGTTCGATGGCAAGATGAAGATTGATGGTCAGCCTTTTCCTCAGAATATGATTTCTTTCTCTGTGAATATGGTTTCTGCAGATGATTCTAAAGGTAAAGGCAAGGTGAAGGTGTTAACCTCTGACAGAGCAAAGAAGAATGGTACTGTCGACCCTGATCAGCAAATCACAAGTGAAGAGCTAAAGCAAAAAGTGCGGTTCAAGAATAGCCGAACCGAAAGAGGTGAAAGTTCCAAGCCTAGGGTATAATCGCGTATTTTGCTGAACAAATGGCAACAGCAGCAAGAACGGGAATATTATGAAGAACAAAGGTTTATAGAGGAACGCCGGAGATACGAAGAAGAGGTATACCGTAGAGAGCAAGAAGAGCATGTGAGAGAGATGGAGCAGTCTCATTGGGGGGTGTTCATTCTTTAAACATTGTTGGAATGAAGGCTTGAAGTTGCCTGCTAGAAACAATTGCCCCGAATGCAGTGATCAGTATTTCGGGTACAGGCAGTCTCGAGTCAACCGCCGTCCGGTCCATGAAAGACTTGGAATGCAGTTTCCTGAGGACGATCGGCGCTTAAAAATAGACAGTTTTGAAAATCAGCCAAGAAAGAGGTTTGCAGATCAACATTGGACTCATTACAAAAGATACAACAGAGGGGAAGGTCCCCATGAATACGTCTGGCAAAAAGGACAGTGGTGCCCTCCAGGATTGAGAAAGAGTCAAAAGAGGAGAGTCCAGCGTTTGAGAAACAAAGAACTAAAACAAGCAGATGCTGAAGAGAAGCCGGTGTGGCGCCCTAAGAAGAAACCCGATGAGCATGGATCCTCGGGTGATGCATGTATGGCTTTCTTCCTCCCATCAGAATTTATAGCTCCTGAAAACCAAGATGTCCAAGAAGATGTGTATTCCGATTTTGATGAGACTGAGTTTCAAGATTTGATGGCCCAGCTTGTATTAACACAACAGGCGACTTTCGATAAGCCAGCCAAATATCGCCATTTGAAATCACTTTATCTGAAAGGATATGTCAACGACAAGCCTCTAACCAAGATGTTTGTTGATGGAGGGGCTGCCATTAATATCATGCCATATACTACCTTCAGGAAGCTTGGGATGACAAGTGAAGACTTGTTAAAAACCGACATGGTTCTCAGAGATTTTGCTGGCAATCCTTCTGACACTCGAGGAGCTGTACATGTTGAGTTGATGATTGGATCAAAGACTTTGATCACTACTTTCTTTGTCATTGATGGTAAGGGGCATACAGTTTGCTTTTGGGAAGAGACTGGATCCATGCCAATTGTTGCATCCCTTCAACCATGCACCAAATTCTTATTCAATGGGTTGGAGATGACATTGAAGTAGTTCACGCTGATGATTCCGTAAGTGTTGCTGCTTCGGAGCCTGCTTATTGGGAGTATAATGGCATTGATTATTTTTTCGGCAAAGTGTGGGGAGAAGGTCCTGTGAATGTCTTCAACAAGGATCAACAGCCGATCCAAGCAGTCGGCTTTCACAGTAATTTTTAATGTGTAACCCAATCGATGGCAACAAAGGAAAGCTGGGGCATGGTTTTATGTCGGTCGACAAGTTAGAAGAAATAGATGTTGGTGATGGTACTAAGCCAAGGCCGATGTACATTAGTGCAAGTTTAAATCCGGAGTATAAATCACAGATGATAGCCCTTTTAAAGGAATTCAAAGATTGTTTTGCTTGGGATTATACAGAGATGCCCGGATTGGATCGTTCTATTGTTGAACATCGATTACCTATTAAGTCCGGATATCGTCCTTATAAACAACCTCCACGGAAGATTTATAAAGAGGAGGTATTGGCTGATGTGAAAAAGGAAATTGAAAGATTGTTAGAAGCAAATTTCATTCGGCCATGCAGGTATGCAGAGTGGATTTCAAATATAGTTCCCGTATACAAGAAGAATGGAAAGATGAGAGTCTGCATAGACTTCAGAAATCTTAATAAAGCTACTTCGATGGATGGGTACCCAATGCCAGTTGCCGATTTGTTAGTAGACGCATCGACTGGATATGAAGTCATCAGCTTCATGGATGGAAATGCTGGTTATAACCAAATTTTTATGGCAATAGAAGATATTTCAAAGACAGCCTTCAGATGCCCTGGGCATATTGGCTTATTTGAATGGATTGTCATGACATTCGGGTTAAAGAATGCCGGTGCAACTTATCAACGGGCTATGAATTACATCTTTCATGAGTTGATCGGCAAAATCGTAGAGATTTATATTGATGACGTGGTGGTCAAGTCTAGAAACCATGAAGGGCATTTAGCCGATTTGAGGAAGACTACGGAATGTACTAGAAGACATGGTTTGAAGATGAATCCGAATATATGTGCTTTTGGAGTCTCATTTTGGTGAGTTTTTGGGATTTCTTGTTCATAAAGGAGGGATTGAAGTTGGGAAAAGAGTATGGAAGCGATAGATAAAGTTGTCCCTCCAACTAATCTCACGGAGTTACAATCATTGCTTGGCAAGATTAATTTTGTGAGAAGATTTATATCCAATTTATCAGAAAGGGTCTTGCCTTTTTCTCCACTTTTGAAGCTCAAGAAAGATCAAGAATTCATATGGGGTGACGTACAACAAAAGGCTTTTGATGAAATCAAGGAATACATGAAGGCGCCACCAGTGTTGGTACCTCCACAACTTGACAAGCCTTTCAAGTTGTACGTGGCGGCCGATGGTCTAACAATAGGATCGGCCCTCATGCAGGAGTTTGAAGGAAAGGAGAGAGTAATAGCTTATCTTAGCCGAAAATTGTTGGATCCAGAAACAAGATATTCGGCTACAGAAAAACTTTGCTTATGTGTATATTACTCATGTACCAAATTTCGGCACTACTTGTTAAATATCGAATGCGTGGTAGTCTCTAGTTTTGATGTAATAAAGCATATCTTTGTCGATGCCAATTTTGAATGGGAGAATTGGCAAGTGGATTTTTGCTTTATCAGAGTTTGATTTAAAATACGAATCGGCAAAAGCGGTAAAGGGTCAAATTATTGCTGATTTTATTACACAACATCGTGATCTTTCTGTTGAGATGATAAGCATTGCACCCTGGGCTTTATTCTTCGACGGTTCATCCTGCAGCAAAGGTGATGGTGCTGGTATTCTCTTGATTTCTCCACAGGGAGTAACCTTTGAATACGCTATTCCCATTGAATTTTATGTTACTAATAATCAAGCAGAGTATGAAGCATTGCTTAGAGGGCTTCGGCTTCTTATAGAGGTAAAAGCTGTTGCTGTTAAAATCTTTGGAGATTCTGAGCTGGTGATCAACCAATTGACTGGCCAATATGAGTGCAAGAATGATGTTTTAAGAGAATATTATGAAGAATGCTGGGAACTTTTGAAAAGTTTTCGAGTAGCAACCTTGCATCATGTCCCTAGGGAGCACAATGAAGAAGCAAATAAGCTAGCTCAGACTGCTTCTAGATATCGTGAAAATCAAGAAGTTCTCACTATAGATGAAGGTGCTTCAGATGCCGATCGAGTGGTTGATGATTGGAGGTGTGAGATAGCCGATTACCTAGGGAATCCATCACAGAAAATTTCCCGAAAACTCAGGTACAAAGCCCTTAAGTTTGTGCTTCGGATAATCAATTATATTATAAATCTATAGATGGAGTATTGCTTAAATGCTTGAATCAAAAAAGAGGCTAGAAGCGTGATGTATGAGGTGCATGAAGGACTGTGTGGTGCACATCAATCAGCTTACCGAATGAAGTGGATAATTAGGAGCGCTGGTTATTTTTGGCCAACCATGCTGGAAGATTGCTTTGAATATTACAAGGGATGTCATGATTGTCAAAAATTCGGCAATATTCAAAAGGCTCCAACATCTGCTATGAACCCAATAATCAAACCTTGGCCATTTAGAGGATGGGGTATAGATTTAATTGGTCAAATTCATCCTCCTTCGAGTAAAGGGCATAAGTTTGTGCTCTTGGCCACGGATTATTTTACCAAGTGGGTTGAGGCTATTCCTTTGAAGAAGGTCACGTCAGAAAATATGATCAGTTTTGTTAAAGAGCATATAATTTATAGGTTTGGGATCCCTCAAACTATAACGACTGATCAAGGCACTCAGTTTACCTCTTCGGAGTTTTGTGATTTTACCGAAGACATGGGAATCAAGTTGTATAATTCTTCTCCTTATTATGCACAAGCCAATGGCCAGGCAGAAGCATCAAATAAGATTATGATTAAGATTATCCAAAAGAAAATTGATGAAAAGCCAAGAAGATGGCATTTGGTTCTTAATGAAGCATTATGGGCTTACCGAATGACTTGTCATGGGTCAACTCAGACATCTCCCTATGAATTGGTTTGTGGGCATCATGCTGTTTTGCCATGGGAGTTGCAATTGAGTTCAAGACGAGTTATGTTACAAAAAGATTTGGAAAAAGAAGACTATGCAAACTTAATGATGGATGAATTAGAAGATTTACACATGATCCGTCTCAAGGCACTGGAAAATATCGAGAAAAACAAGATACGAGTTGCCAAATATTATAATAAGAAAGTGAGAGTGAAGCAATTCACGGAAGGTGATCTGGTTTGGAAGACTATATTGCCGATTGGAATGAAAGATAAAACATTCGGCAAATGGTCCCCGAATTGGGACGGACCTTTTCGGATAGTAAGATGTGTGCCTGGCAATGCATATATTTTGAAAACTCTATTTGGAGAAGAGTTTACCGAGCTATCAATGGAAGGTTTCTTAAGAAATATTATCCCAGTGTTGAGGTTGGTTCATGAAAGGAGTTTAAAGTCAAATATAGCCGATGAAGGAACATCGCCTTTAGCTTAAAAATTCCCCGAAATTTGAAATAGCCGATATAGTTCATATCGCCTTTAGTCCAAAAAATATTTATAGCCGAATGGTCTGAAATTGACTTCGGCATTACGATTGGTTGGTTTATCGGGAAAAGAGAAAGGTGAAGCGTTGAATGACAATCTTGAGTGATACGTCATGTCGGTTATAACGCAAGACTAAGATCTAATCGACTAAAATGACGTCTTTGCATTCGGGAAACATCATTGAGTTGTTTTGATTCGAGAAAAAATCTTTGAAGGCGTCTATTCGGCATTCAACACAAGAGCCATGAACAAGCATATCCCTAATTACAAACTACTCTTGGAATAACTTATTAAGAACAGATTGGGGATTGGTAGATTCAGCAAGAAGAAGAAGCATGATCTTCGTAGTGCTCGGGCGCTCATTAATGTCCTCGATCCCGTGAGGAGGGCCGCCCGGCGAAAGCCAACGGCTGGACGGAGTAGTCCTCTCGGTCCGGGAAGACATCATTTGCCAGACCGAGGGACACACCAAGGTGCACACCTTGGATGACGGCCTGGTCAACACGGCCGTCCCAAAGCATCAGGCGTGCCTCGGCGATCTCCCCTTGGGCGTTCACCTTGTCGGCTGCCCCGCCGCCGCCTTCAGGACGCTCGTTCTCCACGAGAGTGCTGGACAAAGAAGACAAGTCAGTGCATGAAGAAGATTGAAAAAAAGAAGAGATCCGTGCAGGGATGACGAACCGGTGATAGCGTCGCAAAGCTGCTTGCGCTGATCCTCCCATTCGGCTTGCGCAACGCCGAACTGCTTGGAGACATCGCCCAGCTCGTTCCGGGCCTCGTCCCTCTCCTTGCGGAACCTGAGCGCCTCCTCGTGAACATACAGAGGGTCCTCTCCCTCTGATTCCGCCGGACCCCAAGGGTTGGCGTTGTATGAGTTGTCGGACTCAGATGAGCTCGACGAACTGGATGAACCGAAAACAGGGACCGGCTGACCCGAGGTGCCCGGTTGAGTCACCACCATTGGAGGAAGAAGGTGGTACTGGCCAGTGATGACCCTCGCCCTGAGAAGATGAAGAGGAATCAAGGTTAGGAGAGATGAACAGAAAGTGCAATCCACAAGGAGGCAACCGATTGATTCTCACCCGTGGCGTTGACGGCGCGGTGCTCGGCTTCCTTCTGCCTCCCCCTCGGCAGGACGTTTGCCACGGTCATCGCCACTCGCCATCGATGCCCTAGAAACTAGATTGCTTTTTGGGTTGATATGAGCAGAGAGGTGAAGAGACGGCGATGGAGGTGTTTGATTGAAGATGACGATGAAGGCTGAAGAGGGGCTTTATTTATAAGCCAAAGCGGAGAATCGTGGCGTATATCTCGGGGTATCCCAAGCGACGAAGTAGGGTTTACTCTTTTTGGGCTGTTACCGGACTGGGCCGGGTTCGGCTAAATCAAAAACCGACGTTTCGAAGGGATCGGCTATTCTCCTAATCGGGAAGCCTGAGACGATCGGCTATTCTCCTGATCGGGAAGCTCGAGGCGATCGGCTATATTATCAATCAGACAGGACCGTGAAAGCCGAAAGAAATAAAAGGAATGCAATTACTAAGAAATATAGTATGCTACATTCAAGTATATTACAAGCCGATGCTTTAATCGTCTAGGAACAATTTGATTGCATCTATGGCATCGTTCCTGATTCGGCTAACTTCATCTAGCACCTTTTTATCATCATCTTGAGCTTTGGATTCCGGTAAGCTTGGTTTTGATTCTTGATTCTCCTTGATGACAGATGCTATCTTTGTCTTGGCTGCATCTATGGAGTTCGGCGGGTTGGCAATTTTATCTTTGTGAGACTGGATTTTTGCATTTAATTGGCTCAATTGAGCTTCCAGCCTAGCCTTCTCTTCCTCCATAGTTTCCAGCTCAGGCTCCAAAGTTGCCAAGGATTGTTTAGCAGCCTGAATCTGAGAGTGCAGCTCTTTGACTTGTTGCTTCCTCATCAGATTATCACTTTGCAAAGCAGCTCTGGAAGCCATGTTCTTGTTTGCTCTTCTGACTTTACCAAGGTGGTCATCAAGATGAGTTGCAGATTCTAGGGGAGCCCTGAGAGTTGGAGGGATGTCTTGGTCAATAAGCTCAAGAAGGTCCCTTATCGATCGCATCTTGAACCAGAATATTTATGTCCTTGGTCGAAGCGGAGCAATTTCCCTCGGTAGAGCTTGATTTCTCGATGACAATCTCTGGCTGAGATGTGGCTTCTTCACCTCCCTCATTGATATACTCCTCAACAATGAAGGAGTAGCTGACAGTCGGCTTGATATCATCCTTAAGAGAGAGAAAAATTATTAGCCAATTGGTTAAATTTACTAAAAAATTCAATGGAGCAAGGCATTACCTTCTGAACAGAGTCTTCTTCAAATTGGGTCCTGCCCTGGCTTAGTTGAGGGCTCGGCTGAATGCCCAGAGATGAAGAGCTAGCAACATGATGAGGAGAAGGTTCTTCAGTCATCCTATCCAAGAGTTGATCCGATGCAAAGTAACAGAGTGTGAGTACTTGTTGAATGCATCTAGGGACAGGAAAATGGGGTGATCAAGCGAGAAAATGTTACCAATATGGCCGGTAGCTTCCCGGATTCTCGCATCTTCGGCAGAGAGGCCCGAGGAGAAGTCTCAATGGTTGTTAAAGTATTGGCCGACCTTGAAAATTTAACCTGTGGGTCGCAAAGCAGAGAGGAAGTAAGCACAAAATTATTGCCTAAATGAGGCCGACAAAGATATACCTTGGGAGACAGTTTGGCTTTCTTAGATCTTGTTCTCCTAGGCACAGTGACATCCTTGCTTGAATCGCCAGCCGGCTTTCCTTTTGCTTTCTCCTCTTGAAGATCTTTGTGCCCCCAAGGCTGCGGGGGTTTTCATGAAGGCTGCTGCCGAGTGGGGGGCATTAAAACCCAAAGCAGGAATAGGCCCCGGCGATAGTATTGAACCACTTGAGAAGGAGGGATGGGCTCAATGTCCTGTAAATAGCAAAGTATTAAAGTCAGGGATAAATCCAGAATCAGGAAGGTTGTGGGTATAAGGAAATCACCTCACTATCAGAGTCAAACTGAGCTTGCAGGTCTTGACATAGAGGATGCGCTGGTATGTCGAAAATGTGAGCACGCCACTCTTGCCACCAGGAGACAAACAAGGGATGGGCAACATCTATCAGCCCAAGAGGGGAAGGCTCATATACGGGCAGGTCCCATCCGAGTTTAAAAACTTTCTTAGCCTCCATGTCATCTCCTATTTTCTCTCTAGGCCTTATAGTTTTTGAGAAGAATAGCCTTGGGGGCAACTGCCCACACCCTAATTGCCTGGCCACCATGTTTGGGTTGTAGAATTCATAGGTGGGGTGCAGTAACCTCCCATGGTGAAATTCAGC
Organism: Chrysopogon serrulatus; assembly: GCA_015844335.1. Classification (NCBI taxonomy): domain Eukaryota; kingdom Viridiplantae; phylum Streptophyta; class Magnoliopsida; order Poales; family Poaceae; genus Chrysopogon; species Chrysopogon serrulatus. Next base: position 33,266 of record JADLZL010007997.1, read on the forward strand.
CGGTAGAACACAAGGCTTGATGAAAGAATTGAAGATCTCTGTGGATGGTTTATCTGAACAACCAGTCTCATAGCTAAACTTGCACGGTAGAGTCAGATTTTCATTCTCTCTGTAGGGGAGCCAGATCACATTGTCAAAGCCTTTGAAGAACAGCTTGAATAGATGGCCAATATCTATGTCAATTATAATAGTGGATGCTGCCTCTCCATATGTCTGGCCAGCTTTCTCTTTCACTGCATCATCTTCAGCATAATTAACTGAAGGGAAGCCCAAATCATGAAGGTCCACAGAGACTATCTGGGTGCAGTACAGCTGGCAGCCACATCGGAACCAACCACCGGGGGCCATTTACACGTGAATTTCTCCATGCGGGCGCATCTGGGCAGTGGTTTGATGCATCATATGGTAAACACACCCAAAAGGTACTTGCCTAAGGGAATCAAGGTGCCTGCAGCCAGTTCTTCAGCCATTACCATGTGATTCAGGGTTGGCTCATTAGATTTGCCACAAAAGATGAATCTGCACAGCCACATATTCATGAAAGCTTTATATTCTTTGTCAGCCACGGCACCAGTTGACATGTAAGTTTGGATGTATTTTGCCCATCCAACTCCTGACTTGACTGCCTTCTGATTGCTATTGCTTTTGTACTTTGAAGGGTACACTAGTGCCGTCACATTTAGGCCAGTCATCATGAAGATATACGCGAGTGAGAGACATTGGGCCATGACCAAAGATAAAAGCATTGGCCGCATCGGACCAGAGAAATGGGTGGCTGCTATCAAGAGAGAGTCGTTCCTAGGGGGTCTCGACAAGGATAGCTCAAGCAATCTTTGAATATCTTGAGTTTCCCAGTGGATCTTTGCTCTTGTTCGAGAATCCTCGGCACCAATCTCTCCATCCAGCAATTGGGGGAAACGGCCAAGTCTTGAAGGTATTCGGCCACTGATTCGGCGGGGTGACTCCAGATTTGAAAGGGATCCTCAGAGTTTCCTTCTCGACAAACTCAATCGGGTTGGGATCTCCCATTGGACCAAGAAAATAAGAATTTGGGTTCGCCGCATAGGGAATCAGGATCTCATCCTTGTATTCCATCAAAGAACGATGCAATCGTAGAAAGTAAATCAAAAGGGGGCAGAGAATCGGTGGAAAAATTACCGAATATGTGAGGGAAACGAGAAATTACCTCTGGAACTCCATCCTGGGTCGCCATTGGAGATCTAAAGTGGGATTCGAACTTGGATCAAGGAATTCAGGCTTCAAGTGGCGGCTACGAGTTTGAACAGTGTTGACCTAAATGAGAAGAGAATTTATGGTCAATTTCGGAATAAAATCACTTTTATCCCGAAATTGAGGGGGCATGTGTTAACACTAGATTTTGGTAAAGGTCAAGAAGATGACAGGTGGGCCAGTGCAACAAGCTCACGGGGAGGCAAGTGTTCAGAGCATTCGGCAACACCTGCGCAATCGGCTAACTTTAAGTGATTCAGCAACGCTTGTGCGGTCGGCTGACTCTGGACGATTCGGCAAGCATTCGTGCGGTCGGCTATCCTTGGAGGCGGTGACTCCGTTCGGGAAGTAAAAGGTGGCAAGCAGAAAACCGAATAGAAGGCGAGGAATGTGATAATCGAGGACTCCAAGGAGGATTAAAGCTAGGAGTCGCCATACTTTTGAGTCACCTTTAATATATTGTAATCGTGATCTCTTAGGATTCATGTTATGTCCGGGGTATAAATATAAGCCCTCGACCATTGTAAAGAATATACACAATCAAATCAATACAACCGGCCCCGTGCCAAGTTTCGAGTCCTTTGTCGTGTCGTCGAGTTTCTTCGAAAGGAGCCATCGATCCGTCGACCTCCGTAAGTACCGACAACCTTGCTATCACGTCTAGTATCATGCGGTGGATTTAGATTTTGATGCAAGTAGTCTTGTTTATCTCATTTGGATGGGCCGTGCGGCAGGCGTGCGCTTGATGATCAAGAAGTCTTTGTTTACGCTTTGTTTATCTCGACTAGATGGCCGCGGCGGCGCCCGCTTGGTAGCTTAGCGAAGCAAGACAGTTATCGGCTTTATTAGATTTGGCAAGATCTAATAGATTCATTAAGTTATCATGTGTTGCATGTCTTTAATGTTTATGTTTTTGTAACACTCTTTGCCCAATCTAGATTGATTAGCTTTGGCTCTTTATCTTTATAGATCTATTTGCTCTTTAAATGTCTTTATCCTCATGTTGTCGTGATAAGTAGATCATATGCTTATATAGCCAAATCAGATCAATCCAGATTGTTACATGTTGCGGGTTCTTACATGTCAAGTGCGTTTCAATCATAATAAAGCCGAGTGTCGTGCGGCGGATACAAGTTTTTATTAGGTTTGCTCGCGCTAGCTTGTATGTTCCTTCTTCATGGACCCCGAGTCGGCTAGTCCGCTGATCTTGGTTATGCTTCAATTCGTAATTAACTTTCACTTGTTCAAACATGTCTTTTCATGCACGTGTGATCGGCAATCGATGCTTTACGTGTTCTGTCTTTATATCAACCGAATGAATCACATGCATGATTGGCAGACAGCTCTTATAGGTGTATGTCGTCGTAAGTGGCTTCAGGGCCGTATATACGGAACTGTCTGGTCTCACCCAGCATGTTCCGATTTTGTATTTAACGATCTTTATCTCTTGTCAGTTTTCAGGTCAAACTGACTGGCACGCTTCCGGATCTCCAAACCGTCCGGGCACCCGATTGAAGCCACGCTTTCTGGCTTGCTGTGTGTGAGGCACAGAGCGTCACGTTTTGTGTCAACACTATGAATACTTGCATCCAAGTTGTGTTGTCTGAGGTGATTGTCAAGACTTGCTCTTGTTCTGACTTGTTTTCAGGTGTTGCCTCGCTGGTCCTTTTGATTGAAGGCTTGGTTAGCTCTTTAACAAAGACCCCAGCTAGCACTTTTGCTCTGTCTGAGCTAAGTTTGGCTAGTACATCTGCTGCGATATTTGAGTCTCGTAGTATATGATGAATTTCTAAACCTTGAAAATTTTTCTTGAGTTTCCATATTTCTACACAGTACGCATCCATATTCTCTTTGGTACAATCCCAGTCTTTATTTACTTGATTGACAACTACCGCTGAGTCTCCATAGATGAGTAGTCTTTTGATTCCTAGCGATGTTGCGACTTGTAGTCCATGAATGAGAGCTTCATACTTTGCTTCATTGTTAGTGGCTTGCCATAGAATTTGTAAAACATATTTGAGTTGTTTTCTGTCTGGTGCAATAAGTAGTACTCCAGCTCCTGCCCCTCCTAGTTTCAAAGATCCATCGAAGTACATTTTCCAATGGTCTAGGATGGCATCTGGAGTGGGTTGTTGTATCTCAGTCCATTCCGCGATGAAGTCGGTCAGTGTCTGAGATTTGATTACCTTTCTTGGAGTGAATTCTATTTGAGTGCTCCAAGTTCTACTGCCCTATTTTGAGACTCTTTTCTGTTGAGTCCCAATTTCTTATGATATCGTTGAGCGGGAAATGCATTCTTACGACGATGATTTTGTGTGCTTCAAAGTAGTGCCGGAGCTTCCTTGACGTTATCAGGATTGCATAGAGTAGTTTTTATACATGACGATATCTGACTTTTGATCTTTGTGAGTACTTCGCCGATGTAGTAGACTGGTCTTTGGACTTTGTAGACGTGTCCTTGTTCTTCTCTTTCGACTACAATGGCGGTGCTTACTACTGAAGTAGTCGCCGTGATGTAAAGCATGAGATCTTCTCCTTTCTTGGGTGGCACTAATCTTTGGGGATGTCTTTGATGCATGCTTTTAGTTTGTCAAAGACTTCTTGCGCTTCCTCATTCTAGGTGAATTTTGTGTCTTCTTTAGTAGTTTAAAAAAAGGGTAAGCCTTTTTTTCTCCGAGTCTTGAAATAAATCTGTTGAGAGCAGACCATGCAACCTGTTAATTTTTGTAGATCTTTTATATCTGCAGGTGGGCCAATATCGTTATTGCCTTGATTTGTTTTGTGCTTGCTTCGATTCCTCTCGACCGACTAGAAATCCGAGTAGTTGACCGATGATACGCCAAATACGCACTTGTATGGGTTGAGTTTCCACTTCCATCTTTTGAGATTATCAAAAGTTTGTTGTAGATCTTCTATTAGCGAGTCCGGGTTCTTTGTTTTGATGACAACGTCATCCACATATGCTTCCGCGTTCTTTCCGATTTGGTCTCCTAAACAAGTCTGGATTGCCCTTTGATAGGTTGCTCCTGCATTTTGTAGTCCGAAGGATATTGTTTTGTAACAATATGCTCCGAACGGGGTAATGAAAGAAGTCTTGTTTTGGTCTTCTTCATTTAGTGCAATTTGGTGATAGCCTGAGTAGCAATTTAGAAAAGATAACAAGGCTGCTCCTGCTGTAGAATCCACTATTTGATCAATCCTTGGTAATCCGAACGGATCTTTTGGATAATGCTTGTTGAGGTCAGTGTAGTTGACGCATATACGCCATTCATCTGTGTTCTTTTTGTGTACCAGGACTGGGTTGGCTACCCAATCTGGATGTAAGATCTCTCTTATGAAGCTAGCTGCCAATAATTTTGGCTATTTCTTTCTTTATTGCTTCTTTCTTGTCAGGTGAAAAACATCGTAATCTCTGTTTGATTGGTCTTGCTCCTTTGTTGACTTCTATTTTGTGCTCAGCCAACTTCCTTGGGACTCCTGGCATATCAGCTGGTTTCCAAGCAAATATATCTTTGTTGTCCCGTAAGAAGTTGGTGAGCGCGAGTTCCTATTTAATAGGTAGATGAGCACTGATAGTGGCTGTTTTGGATGGGTCGCCAGTCCCTAGATCAATCTTTTTGGTTTCTTCTCCTTCAGCTGTGGTAAGGATGACTTATTTTTGGCAGGAATTTCCAATTCTTCTATTCTTACTTCAGCCGTTGCCGAGTTGATTTCTCCTTGTACTTTTGAAGATATCTGTATAGCTTGTACATCGCACTCGTAGGCACATTTTAGGTCTCCTCTGAGAGAGAGTACTCCGTGTAGTCCTGGCATCTTGAGTAGTAAGTAAGGGTAATGTGGAATAGCCAGGAATTTTGCCAATGCATGGAAACCTGCAGACATGCCAGGGGTACCCAGGAAGTATGCTGAGCACGCCCTGAAAGTCTCGTCTTCCGCCAAGCCGATCAAGCAGAAGCTCCACTGATTCGCGCCGGACAAGAAGGAGGCTATTAGGGTAGAGAACAACCGACTCTTAGCCACCGATTTTATCAAAGAAGTGTATCACGCCGAGTGGCTGGCAAACCCAGTCCTCGTCCGTAAAAGTAATAAAGAATGGAGAATGTGCGTTGATTACACTGATCTCAACAAACACTGCCCTAAAGATCCCTTTACTCTCCCTCGCATCGACGAGGTCGTAGACTCCACCGCCGGCTGTGAACTCCTCTGTTTCCTTGACTGCTACTCCGGGTACCATCAGATCACCCTAAAGGAGTCAGACCAAGTAAAAACAGCTTTCATAACTCCGTTTGGCGCCTACTGCTACACTACGATGTCCTTCGGATTTGAAAAACGCCGGGGCCACGTACCGATTAATGCGATTCGGGGCCTGCCTCAAGGATCGATAGGTATAAATGCCGAAGCCTACGTCGACGACGTAGTCGTTAAGTCCAAAACCACCGATAGCTTGCTCGCCGATTTAAATCAAACGTTCAAAAACCTGCGGGAATACCGATGGAAACTCAATCCGAACAAGTGCATCTTCGGGGTACCGTCGGGAATCCTCCTAGGCAACGTTGTCAGCTGTCGTGGGATCGAGCCGAACCCCAAAAAAGTTTCGGCTATAACCAAGATGTCACCGCCGACTAACATCAAGGAGGTACAAAAGCTCGCCGGTTGTCTCGCAGCTCTGAGCAGGTATATCTCCAGGTTGGGAGAGAAGGCCCTGCTTTTCTTTCGGCTCCTCCGAGCATCCGACAAGTTTGTGTGCACTCCAGAGGCCGATGAGGCGTTCAAGGAGATGAAAGCCTTTTTAACGACGCCACCTGTCTTAACGGCGCCACTGCCGGACGAGACCTTCCTCCTATACATTGCGGCAACGAACGCGTCGTCTCTACGGTGATAGTCGTCGGCGCGACGAGCACAGGCATGCCTTCAAGGTTCGGCGACCGGTATACTACATCGGTGAAGTCTGAGCGAATCAAAGACTCGCTACCCGTAAATACAGAAGCTTATTTACGCCGTTCTCCTGACATCGCGCAAGGTGAACCACTACTTCCAGTCATACACTATCGCCGTGATCTCTCAGTTTCCGATCGGTGACATCATAAAAAACAAGGAGGTCGACGGAAGAATCGCTAAGTGGGCAGTAGAGCTCGGTGCTTACACCGTTGACTATGTAAGCCGCCAAACCATAAAATCTCAGGTACTCGCCGACTTTATCGCTGAATGGACGGACATGCTGGAGCCTATCCCGGCTGAGCACCCTGAGCATTGGAAGTTGTACTTTGATGGCGCGCTTAACGTCAGCGGTGCCGGCGCGGGAGCCTTGCTCATATCTCCGAGCGGCGAAGAGCTCCGATATGTCCTACGAATACACTTCAAGGCATCCAATAACGCTGCCGAGTACGAGGCTGCCTTACACGGTATCAAGATCGCCATCTCTTTGGGAATCAAACGCTGGAAGTGTTCGGAGACTCCGCATACAGGGTCGTCAACCAAGTCAACAAAGACCGGTCCTGCACAAACGAGAAAATGGACGCCATGCCTTTGAAATCCGCAAGCTCGAGAACAAGTTCTACGGCATCGAGTTCCACCACGTCGTCCGTGAGGAGAACACAGAAGCCGATCGGCTCTCCAAGCTGGGCTCTTCCCGAGCCAAGATACCGCCAGGTGTCTTCGCACATGATCTTAAAACTCCGTCGATCGGACAGGCCGGCGAGGTGTCTAAACCCTCCCCCACCGACCAGACGGTCACGACTGTCGCGGCCACCAACAAGGAAGATTGGCGCTTGGCTTTTGTCCAATACCTCACCAAGGCCAAGGTACCGGCAGATAGGGTGGAAACAGAGCGCCTCATACGACGGAGCAAGCACTACGTCCCGGTGGAGGGGCGTCCCGATGCGCAAAAACACCAACACCAATGTCCTACGTAAATGCGTGCTCCAAAGACGAAGGCGTCAAGATATTAAGGGAGATACATCTTTGGCATATGCGGGAGCCATTGCGCCTCCGGGGAATGGGTCGGCCAGGCATTCGAGCGAAGTTTTTTCTTGGCCAACCACAGTCATGGGCCTTGAGCATCTAGTGTGACATTGCGAGGGCTACCAGTTCTTCTCCAAACAACCTCACCTGCCGGCCCACGCCCTGATGATGATCCCTTCCGCCTGGCCTTTCGCAGTCTGGGGACTGGATCAGATCGGCCCCTTCAGAGCTGCACCAGGCAACTTCCGGTATGTTTTAGTTGCCATTGACAAATTTTCCAAGTGGATAGAATACAAGCCACTCGTCAGCTCCACAAGCAAGAAGGCCGCAGAATTCTTCGAGGAAATCGTCCATCGCTTTGGTATTCCAAACAGTATTATCACTGATTTGGGATCAAACTTCACCGGCAACGAGTTCTGGGAGTTCTACGAAGAGCTCTCCATACTGGTTAAATATGTCTCCGTCGCACACCCGCGGGCCAATGGCCCGGCCGAACGCGCCAACGGCATGGTCCTCGATGCCCTTAAAAAACGCCTATTTCAGAAGGACGACAAGTACCCGGGCAGATGGCTCAAGGAACTCCCACCAGCAGTCTAGGGACTGTGCACGCAAACAAGCCAGAGTACGGGAGTCTCCCCCTATTACATGGTGTACGGGTCAGAGGCCGTCCTGCCAGAGGATGTCGCTTTCCGTTCACCAAGGGTCGAAAACTACTCCGAGGAAATCTTTGACCAGGCACGGGCAGACGATGTCGACCGTGAGGAGGAAGAACGCTTGGCCGCGTGCGTCCGTTCGACCAAGTACCTGGAAGGCGTCCGCCGCTACTACGACCACAATGTCCGTGAGTGTTCCTTCGCGGTTGGCGACCTCGTCCTACGTCGACGCCAGAGCTCCGCCGGGATGCACAAGTTGTCTTCTCCTTGGGACGGACCCTTCATTGTCAAAGAAGTAACCCGGCCGGGATCCTACAGGCTGGTGGAGTCAGACGTCAGGGACATCCCAAACTCCTGGCACGCGGAGCACCTGATACGTTTTTACTCCTAGGAGAGCATGAAATGAAGATATGTATTCTACCCTTGTGTAATCAAATACATATATATAACAAGTTTTCTTTTCTCTTTCTCTGTGCATTCATGTCATAACTTATCATGCTATTTACGCACCTAACGCTAATAAGACCACCAGTAAGCACTTTAACTCGAGCTGACTAGAGCAACCCTGTCTCCGGCCTAAACCTACACATGCAGGCAGCCCAGCGCTCTGCGTTACGGTGCGGTCGGCAGCGGTGCCCCGGTGACCCTAGTGGCCTTTACGTGCACAACAGGGAGCACCTCCCTAGCACTATAAGACGCTACGTAGCTTGGGCTAGTCCGGTAAGATGACAAAGTCGAACACTGCAGGGCATTACGGCAAACAACATATCCACAAAAACATGACCACAGCGTCATAAACAAGCGTCCACCGGCGCGAGACATCATACAAAAGCTAATCTCAAAAACCTTTCAGGGCGCAGTTGGTTCAGCATCGCCGAACAGGTCCAGGTCGTCAACTACCTTGATCACTGAGTCAGAGGCTTCGTCGCTTAGCTTCTCCATCTCCTCCTTCGTCGTCCTCCGAGCGAAACCCGTCTCAACCCGAGCGAGCTCCACTCACGGATAGTGCGACGGACGAGCCGGTAGCGTGCCCGGCCGTAGCGCAAGATTCGCTCCATGAACATAGACACGCAAATTTGCTCGGTGCGAGTCGGCACCGCACCAGGAATCGGGACGCCCGAAGGATAGCGTTCCCCGAGCACGTCTCGGTCGTGACGCCCCCTTCCGGTCGATGAGGTTAAGCGGCGGAGTCACGAGGGTGATGGCGTCCTCCGTCCGTTCCTCCGCGGTGGCAAGACGCCCCTTCAGATCCGTGCGGGCAGCCGCGCGTTCTCGAACGGCGCAAAACAATATGAGTCGGGCTCGAGCAAGAACGCCAATAAAACAAGCATAACCAAGCGGAAGCACTTACGCTGCAACTCCGACCGGGTAGCTTGCGCTGCCTGGTTGGCCGTCTCCGCCTCACGAGTCAGCTCGTGGCCTGTGATCGCCGCAGGTCACCCTTCAGGGCTGCAAGCCGACTAAGCGTTAAACTAGAAACTCCGAGATAATGCGAACGGAGCATGGACAGTAACGCACCAGTAACGCACGCCTCTAGCGCTTGAGCTGCGTCGCTGCACGCGCCGCGACCGCTTCCACCGGCCGAGCGTTCTCACGCTCGAGCTCCTCGGCTCGCCGCCGCAACCGGTCGTCGTCCTCACGAATGGCCTTCAGGTTATGATCGAGCAGGCCGACGGAATCCTCCAGGCGTTTGTTCTCGCGGCGAAGCCACTCGTTCTCAGCCTTCAGCTTTTCATAAGCTACGGCCGACTGGTCCAGCAGTCGCGCACGCGTCTCGGCGGCCCGCGCTAACTCCTGCAGACAAAATGAAAGTTGAGCCACTCAACTAAATGAATCGGTGTTACAGTTAACTCACCAAAGCGCGACGCTGCGCAGCTTCCAAGTCCGCTGTCAGGCTTTGATACTCCCCGACGGTGATCTCGTCGTCCACCACCTCCACCCGGTTGCCATGCGGGTCGATGTAGAAGGTACGGCAGAGCCGTGCTGGCTCATCCCTCTCTCATGGGGGCTCCCACACAACCTCCTCCGGCTCCACCTCGGCGTCCGCCTCAGCCCAACCGCCCGCGATAGGCTGTGGGCTCGGTAGCAAGGATGCTTGCCTGGCATCACCTTCAGCCGAGTGCCCACGAGTGGGGGGTCACGGGCCTCGCCTCCCCGAGCAGGACTTGGGACTGCAGTCCCTTCCACTCGGCCCGATCTCTCGGTGGTGAGCCTTGAGTCACCGGTCCACAGAGGGCTAGCCTCGGGGCGACCGGCGTCATCGTCACCACCATAGCCAGGGTCCTCCACTGAGGCCTCGCTGCATGTTAACTCCGAGTCAGACCTGGACATCACCAGGAACACAAAAGATATGAGATGAGCATTTGTTTTTATCGACAGTCGGATTTGACGACGCCGAACACGAAACCGCCGTGGCCGCCGGAGCTCCTGTCCCCGTTGCTCGGCCGGCTCCCCAAAGGGCGCCCGGGCACCTCGGGGCGGGGGGCGGCGTCGGCATCGGCTCAGAAGCGGGCGCCCGGCCGACCGCCGATTCTCTCCCCTTAGACAGCGGCTCGACGCCGCACTTCGCTGGTCCAGCGTCTCCCGTGTCCTCGTCGTCTTCGTCTTCGCTGGCAGAGGACGACGGCCCGTTTCTTTTCGGCTTCCTCCCTCGTCTATCCGAATGAGCGAAGAAGGGGGGAGTCGATGCCTTCTTCGTCTTGGGTGGCGGCTCCTTCGCCCGCACCCGCCCTTGCCCGCCGACCCCTTAGCTCGACGCTTGAGGACTGCGGGTTTCCCCGACGGGCTAGACCCCTCTTCGCGGAGGATATCAGCCCGCGGACCGCAGGATCTCCTGCTGTCGTGCACCGCTGGTCCACACCCGGTCGGCCACGAGCCGCCGGGCATGTCCGACACGAAGATCGCCCGGTCCCGCACACCACGCTTATGGTGTGAGCCAACAGAGAAACATAAACACAGCAACGTTGCCACGCCAAAACTTACCGCTGGGCGCGGATTGCCTAGGATCGTATGGCATTTGCATCCCGTAGCTTCTCACCGGTGCCGCCGATGAAGAACGCGCTTAACCGTCGGAACACGGCCTTCTTCATCGGCCCGTTCCGCACTTCCCGAAGTCACGCCATCATCGCCGAGTACTCGTGACGCCGGGTGCACTCGCTCCTTGCACAATTTGGGCCGCGCCGCAAGACGAAATTGATCGCCACGGCCATCCCCGTCAAATTCATAATGCGGATGATCCCGAGCAGCTCTTCCACCTGGCCCATCTCCGCGGAGGTAGGGCGCTCGGTCCAGTTGCCATTGGCGCACCACCACTCGTTGACCTCGTTCGAGATCTGTGGCTCGGGGTTGCTGGTGACGAACCACTGCGAGTTCCACCCCTTCATCGAGGTGTTAAGCGGCAGCCCGAGATACAGGTTCCTCATGCCATCATGGAGGCAAAGATAAAGGCCCCCCACTACCTTGGGCGAGCCGGACCCAGTAAAAGCCCTCAAACAGAAAAGATGGCGAAAGAGATTGAAGTGAGGAAGAATTCCAAGAAAGGCCTCGCAGAGGTGGATGAAAATAGAGAGATAAAGAATGGAATTGGGATGAAGATGAATGAGGCGGATTTGGTAGTACCCGAGAAGCTTGCGGAGAAAAGGGTGCGCCGGCAATCCGAATCCCCGGCGGAAGTAGTCCGCAAACACCACAAGCTCATTGCCATTGGTGGGGGTAGGGAAAGATTCACCGGCGGTAGGCCGCCAGCCGCCGTGCGCTCGCTCAGGAAGGACTCCGTCGCGAACTAGCTCCTCCAGGACCGCCTCGGTGCAGGTTGACGGCACCCACTCCAAGTCGATCCGTGGCGGGCCGTCGCGCCCCGGATCACCCGGCCGCGCCACCCGCTACCCTAGCCGCGTTTACGCCCCCCCCGCCCGGCCATCGCTAGATCTAGGGTTTTCGGTGGTGTTGCCACGGGCGGTGCGATAGGGCGGAGGCGCTTACGGTAGCAAAAAAGAGTGAGTAGGCGGTGGTTCCGTGTGGCATGTGGGAGAAGATGAAAGTGAAGGCGGTGACAAGGCAAGCCCCTTAAATAGCCATCACTCATGGCAGTTCCATTGGGTGCCGCGCCGCGCCGCTTCACCTCCCCTCCGTGGGGAAACCGCCCGCGTCGCTTTGGATCCTTTCGCCGATCATGGGCCGTGCTGGCGCTTTGTTCCCAGTGTGTTGAGTTAGCCGTGCCCAGTGGGCCGGCCCGTGGAGCGTGGGCAGGCGGGGACGCACGCCGGGTGGACCGCCAGGCCAGAAGTCCCTCCAATCGACCTTGGATAAGCATAATGAAGTCGAAGTCTAAATCACGGCCTCGGGGGCGTGATGAACAAAGCAAGGTTAATCGTGCATTTCGACAAGTTTGATCCCGGCACCGGTTTATACTTCACCACTTGCCGGTCTCGGGGACTACGTGGTACACGTCACCTTCGTGACTTGGCGTGGTACACGTCACCCGGCCTTTGAGATTTTTTTTTTTTCTCTTGAGCACCTCGTGTCTCCCCACGACAAAGTGGGCCTATACGCGCTCCTCCCCGCGGCAGCGACCATGGTATGCTCTAGGCGAGGGCTTGCCCCTCTCCGGTAACGGAGGGTCTGAGCGCACATAACGCTCGGCCACGACGGCGTCGACCGCTCCGACCTTTCGGACTCGCCAGCCGATGCAGATTTCGCCTAGGATGACCGGTCTGACAAGATGCTAGCTCCGGAGGAGACGCTGGGAGGTCCCTGAACTTGGGTCGAGACACGCGAGCTACTCGGGGACTAGCTGTGGGGATCGCCCCCTGGGTATCCCCAGACGATGGGCTTGGGCCGAGCGGCCAGGCTAGGCCCGGTTCCTGAAGATGACACCGAGCGACGCATCCAACTCCCTGGAATGCGGCGCGCGGGTCGGAAGACAAGATTGATCCGCTCGGATTGATAGAGGGATTAGTTACCTTATAGAGCTGGATCTCCCGGTCGGCTAGTTGATACGCCGATCGGGAAGATCGGATCTGATTGATCCTGTAACCCTGCCCCCCGGCTATATAAGGCGGGCAGGGGCCCCTCAAAACAGATTGCCTCTCACCATAATCAACCACCAGAACACAGGACTAGGGTTTTACGTCATCCTGACGGCCTGAACCTGTCTAAAACCCGTGTCTCGTGTTACTTTCTTGCTCTTGATCTCGCGCACCTCACCACCCTCGATCTCATCTACTACCTCGGGTACCCCCCTTGGTAGGCTGCCAACCAGATATCGTCGACACTCCTCTATCGATGAGTACTTTGGTTACTGTTACAGCTGCGATCGTTGGTCCAAGTACTAGTGGGTATAGTCCTGCGTTTCCGACGCTTGTCCATTGATCCTCTCGTAAGAACTGGATTAGATATTGAGACCAGTTTAGATATCGTGGAACGGCTGATTCTGCTGCCATGATTGTTCTCCATACTAGTTTGTCTTCTTGCTTGCTTCTAGACCACAGGACTCCGAGAATATCACTTTGCTACATTGTTGCTCTTGGATTTTGAAACCCGTTGTCTGTTTGGATTGTTATCTTCTTTCTTTTCTCTGTTTTCTTCTTTTTTAAATACTGTCTATCTTCATATATTTTTCTTAGAATATTCGACATTCACCCATTGGGTGAATTCCGGTTGGATGATAGATGCACTTCATCTTCTCAAGTTCTTCAAATTTTCTAGCTGGGTAGAATTTCTTTTTTTCGGTAGCGGGTACTGTATTATCCAAATATCTCTTCTTATTGTGGTATTTTTGTCTATTGTCCGAGTTGTTCCACCTTCCTGAGTTGTCTTGTCTCTCCGAGTTGTTTCTTCTATCTGAGTTGTTTCTTCTATCTTGGTTGTTTCTATTATCTGGGAATCTCTCCCATGTCTTTTCTTCTGCTGTAATTATTTTTTCGACTGTTCTCTTGAACTCTTCATTTGTTCATGTGTTTTCTTTGCAAAAATCATGGAACATCCATCTTACTCTCAGGCCATATGAGAATGCTTCAATTACTTTCCTTTCGGTAATGTCATGTACTTGTGCCCTCAGTTCTCCAAATCTTCTATAGAAATCCCTGAGGCTTTCTCCTTGATTTTGTTTTAAACCTTTCAACTCGGCTTGTGTTATTGGGTGTATGAGTATTCCTGTGAAATTTTCACAGAAGACTTTCTGAAGATCCCCCCAAGTTTTGATTGAGCCTGGGCGTAACTTGTCAAACCATTGTAGTGGTAGAGTTTTGAGTGCCATTGGAAAGAATAATGCTTTGATGTCGTCATCTCCCCCGGCTAATTCTATTGATTGGGAATAGATTCTGAGCTATTGCATTGGTTCTATCTTGCCGTCGTATTTCGAGTGGTTTGACGGTTTAAATTTGTGAGGTAGCCAGACCGTGAGTAGCCTTCCTGCAAAGCAGGGGAATCTGTCGGGTACTTTTTCTGGTTTGTAGTCAAAATCTATCCGGCTGTTATATCTTGTAATATATCTGAGATGGCTTCGGGGCGGGGTTGGTAGCCTATCACGATTTTCCCCCGTTCTCTCGGCCCTAATCGTGATGCGGTTGATTTCTTACGCTTTGATTTGGGACAGATAACCTTTCGAATACGGAAACTTCTCTGACTTCTTTGACTTGTTTGCTCGAATGGTACACGACGAGGAGGTACTCGGTCGTCTTGTATCCTTTGTGCAGTTGTTCTGAGTAGGCTCCTGAGCCTGGCCTGTTCTTCACTTGGCCGTTGTATAGCATCGATTTCATCGATTAACTCTTGTATTTTGTTGATGGGGTCAAGTCCGGCCCTTCTTTGTGGCTCGTATTTCTTCTCGCTTCTTTTTTAGCTCTTTTTTTCATTGTACTCGGCTAGCTCCTCTTCGTATTTGCGCCATGCTTCTCTGTATTCTTGAACTTCGATTCCGTCTTCCTCCCTTCTTCTTATTTCTTCTTTCTCTTGCTGCCTTTTTGGCTTTCTGTTTCTCCATCTCTAGTTAC